>JAMQGT020013286.1:0-136965 GCA_024447675.2 Pterophyllum scalare
CTGTGGTTCACTGGATTCCCAAAGCTTTGGAAATGGCTTTATAACCCTTTCCAGACTGATATATCTCAATTACTTTCTTTCTCAATTGTTCCTGAATTTCTTTGGATCTCGGCATGATGTGTAGCTTTTAAGGATCTTCTGGTGGACCTTACTGTGTCAGGCAGCTCCTATTTAAGTGATGTCTTGATTGAGAACAGGTGTGGCAATAATCAGGCCTGGGTGTGGCTAGAGAAATTGAACTCAGGTGTGAAAAACCACAGTTATAGTATGTTTTAACAAGGGGGGCAATCACTTTTTCACACAGGGCCATGATGGTTTGGATTTTTTTTCACCTTTAATAATAAACACCTTCATTTACAAATTGCATTTTGTGTTTACTTGTGTTGTCCTTGACTATTGTTTAAATTGGTTTGATGTTCCGAAACACTTAAGTGTGACAAACATGCAAAAAAACAGGAAATGAGGAAGGGGGCAAACACTTTTTCACACCACTGTATGTCTAAGGGAGTGAGCATGAGTCCTGACAGTATGCTCTCCATCTTCCCCTTTTTCATAAAACCCCAAACACCATCCTGTTGCCATGATGTTAGGAGACCCCAGGAAGCTATTGGGAATCTCAATAAAAACAAAAACAAAACAAAAACAAAAAACTGTGTAGCTAAATTTAAGACAGCAGTCTTCTCAAGCCACCAAAGCATTTTCCCAAGGGATTTTTTAAATTGTTTAATTGGATTATGTTGCAGTTGGGGTGCTGTGTTTTTACACATTGCTAAAAATTTAGATTGGCAATAGTTAAAAAATGTTCACCTACAGGTAAATACTTCAAGTGCTACTTTTTTCCCCAGAGGACAGCGGTGGGGGTGTGTGATGCTGAACAGAAAGGGAGACGTTAATACTGCTGGTTTCTTAATATAATATGTAATAATGTTTGTACCAGATGGCACACTGGACAACCACAATTTTAATATGAAAAATGCAGCTTGTCATGGGTCCACCTGATAAGAATCAGGTACTTTTAACACACGAGCTGTGCAGAGACCCCCCATCATAGCAACCAAAGCATCTCAGCTGGAAAAATGCTGTGCCTCCAAAAGCTTCAAAAGCTTTGGTGGCTCAGCCCTGAATTGCTTTGCACATCTTCCCCTGTATGAAAAGGTGGGCAGTTCCTCTACCTGACCTGTTGATAAAACAGCTGATATAGCTGGTGACAGTTGGAATACACACAAAAATGGCAGCATCATTAAAAATTTTCCAGTGATTTTATTTATTTTTTCTGCGCGATTACCAAGGCATCACAATGAAATTTGTCTAAAGTCTAATTCACTGTAACCTTTTCAGAGGCCGTTAATAAAATAACAACACTGGTTTTGCCATTCATGAAAAGTCTTAGAATCATTTGTATTTATTATTTTTCAGCAAAGAAAGATGTGGCTCAGATTTTTGTGCACAGCCCTCTGTAACTCTTCATAGTGACCGCTTCCCATCTGCAGCCTTGTCGTAGGAGATTTTCAGCAGAACTGGCTTTGACAGTGTTTGACAGTTAAATTTAAATTGTCATCAGATGATAGCCGGTGGCTTTGAGATTGCGTTTCAACAAATGCATCCTTTATTTTGTTTTACTGTTTACCTGCCTGCAGGAATCAAACAGCTTCTGGCACCAAAAATCATGACCCTTTGTTTTTTTTTGTTTTTTTTTTAAACATTCTTCATGTTCATATGCAGGCATTTCATTAGTAAGACTGCTAATCAGATAATTCCTCATCATCAGTGGATTCAGGTACATTTCAAATTGTTTTCAAAGCCGTCAACTGTCAAAGTATATGCTGTTCTGTACTCAACCTGTGAACCAGATGCTGTGCCATTGTGTTACTGTGAAATTAGGCTAATAAAAAGAGGCTTTCTGTCAGTAATCAATCAATTTAACAACGAGACAACAGTGGCAACCAGATGTCAAACTAGGGGGGTGATATTATGTTGTCACATGCCTAGCTTTGCCATACATCTGTGAGATTAAAAACAGAAGGCATACGGATATTGGTTGTTAGCACCACTGATAGAAGAATACTAGGAAGCTGAGTTAATAATACAATAAAGTGAATAAATTAGATGATCTATAATGCAGTCACACATGCTAGTTGTTCTTCTTATTCATTAATTTACTGTTCTTAGGGACAACCTTTAGACATGTAGAGAGCTCTAAATGTTGCTTTTGTGAAAGTGAAATTAAAAATATAACTAATGTTTGGAGTCTCTGTATTGATTTTTTTTCTTCATTTTTTTTTTTTAGAAATGTGATTGTCACATACACAGTTGTAGATTAAGCAGAAACTGAATGGAAAATATAAACGCTGAGAACACAATGGATCGGTAGAAGTCCGGTAGGGTCAGGGAAGCAAGCCTAATTAGATATTGGCTGAACGTAGCATGGAGAGCTGCGATTTTACTCTGCCTCAACATCCTTCATAGTCATTATAAACTCACCACAGGAGACCAGCTGTTATGGCTGACAGTTCTACAATGGCCTCGTTCTGTGTGTGCCGAGGTTTAGATAGCGTGTAAATTTTAGAGAGTTTAAAAGAGCTTGGCTACTTACGCACACACCCTGACTCCCCCGTGATGTGAAATTGAAAACTGTGATTCATGCAAAGGCTTTCAGACTTCCTCTGTCTCGCACTTTCTCTTTCTCTCTGTCTGTCCTCTCTCTCTCTCCGGTTTGCCCTCGCACATGGCTTGCTGCGAAGATGGAGATGAATACCCTCACTCTCATGAAAAGCTGTGAACTTCAGCCATTTTTCAGTCTCTCTACTGAAACTCTTTAGTAGGCTACAGGTCCAAATCTTGCAGCCCTAGGGCACTTTTTATAGTTTTAATCCTGTGTTGCTTTGCGAGGGTACGCAGTCTGTGCCTATGTGTTTTCAGTTTGCATCTCTCCTCCTTGGTATGTGTGTGTGTGTGTGTGTGTGTATGCGTGCACACACACTCCAGGGGGACTGCTATCTGATCCATTGAGATGAATGGCCTGTCTGTATCTCCTCCATACAGCTGACACTATCAAATAGCCGCTGCCTTTCTCTCTCCTTTACCCCCCCTCCTTCGCCTAACCCTGTTGCCCATTGGTCTCCCCTTACACTATTGCACCCTCATTTGTTGTTTACAAGTATAGCGAAGGATGACTGGCATTTTATCTTGCAGACGAGGGGAACAACAAAGATAGAGGAGACAGAAAAATAGAACCAGAGAGTGTGATTCAAAGACGAAGAGGTGGAGGAAGCCTCTCTGTCTGCTAGCATCTGTTGCTGCAGGGCATAGACAGGGAGGTGTGTATGTGTGTTTGTGTGTGTGTGACAGGGAAAGTGTGATGGTCAGGATTAATTCAGACAGACCATTTGATGCCTGAGTGATTCAAGTCCCCCTGTTTCTCTGACTAGTGCTTCAGTTTTTCTGATCTTCTTCTCCTGTTCTCTGCCTTTTATCTGTCCATCTATCGGCTATTCTGACTATTGCAAAGTTAAAATCAGCCTTGTGATATTTTACAGCTGTTGAGATGACTATAAAAATTAAAGTCATCAGCTATTTTTGAGCTTGTTGGGATGGGCAGTATATCACTGGTGATGTTTGAGTCACAAAGCTACATCAGTGTAATATTCCACATTCAGCAGGATTTAGACATGTTTACACTGAACAGTTACAGTCACACTCTATGCAGGGAGCCTAACTAGATACATGCAACACTGTTTATGATTAACTGCATAGTGAAACCAAAACTGATTCGATTTAACATCCTCTGGCCCATGGTGTCATTGCAGATTATATGAATTCAGATGATGCAGAATTTGTTTCTTTGGAGGTGCATACAAAATTGCCTGTGTCTTATGATCAGTGTCAAACCAGCTTATCATTATTCAAAATGTTCTGTATTGTAAGTGTATATATATATATATATGTATGTGTGTGTGTATATATATATATATATATATATATATATATATATATATATATATATATATGTATGTGTGTGTGTATATATATATATATATATATATATATATATATATATATATATATGTATATATATGTATGTATATATGTGTATATGTGTATATATATATATATATATATATATATATATATATATATATGTTCTGTATTGTAAGTATATATATATATATATATATATATATATATATATATATATATATATATATATATATATATATATATATATATATGGGAAAACAATGAAGCTGGCACCTTTTTTTGTTTGTTTTTGTTTTATACCTTTTACACAATTGTCCAGTTGCCCATGTGTCAGTGGCAGATGGGTGCTCATCAGCTCGGTTTAATCATTTGTTTCTGTTTCTCCACAGAGATGCAACATTTGCTCCAATCTTCTGTTACTTAGTCTGCTGTGCTGAGTTGGAGGCTATGCCTCATTAGGGAACATTAGCAGCTCAACTGGGCAGTAATAACAGCTTCATAAATCACACTGTTCTAACATATAGGTCTTCGTAGTATTATTGACTATTACAGTTTATTTTGCACAGGTACCACTGCAGGTCAGTTGACTGGTCAGTTCGGTGCTTTTATAGCAGATGGCTGATTGTGTCATTGTTTCTGATTAATTTATGAATGTTTACTATCTCTGCTTTCTGAAGTCTTTTAATGCCTCATAAACTTCATAAACCTCATAGCCTTGATGTCCATCCATCCATCCATCCATCCATCCATCTGAACTCCAACATCAGTGTTTTGGCTAATGCCATGTTGGGTTTTGGAGCCAGAAGTTACCTTATATAAGGGAAAGGGTTGATTGCTAATTAATCAGCTTACAGTAGCAAGCTTGGTTGCACCCATAAACTGTATTTAGTGTTCAGTAACAAAGTAATCAAACATTAAAATTTCACTCACCAAAACTGAAGGACAAATTTTTGCATGGACTGTACCTCACAGAAAGCAGAATATTAGTCTGATAATTCAATATTATTTTCCAAAACACCAAAGAGGTCCAGTTTAATGACTCAAAGTATGTGCAACTGATCCAGCCGGAGGTCTGTGCATGCTCTTGTTATTTCTGACTATCTGATAAACAAATGTCCATGCGTGAGTAAATATAACACCAATCAGTGAAAGTGTAAAAGGGAAATGTTTCTCTTTGCTCTGGCTAAAATCTCTTTGGGGGTGCAAAAACTTCTCTGTAAAAGGACAAACTCTGCTCACATTCACACCTACAGCCAATTTAGAATCACCACTTAACCTTACACGAATATTTTGGACTGTGGGAGGAAGCCAAGAACAGCTGGACAGAACCCACGCAGACAGAGGGAGAACTATGCAAATTGCACCTTTTTCTTTAAAGAAAAAAGACATGGCTCTTTTATGTAACTAAGTTTTACACGTTTTTGAGTGTGTCTATGTGTGTGTGCGCTTTAGTGCAGTACTTAGGTTGGTAATAATCTGTGGCATTATTGTGGGTGTTATCCTGGGACTTGTATTCTGTCTCTTCTCTTTTGACTGTCAGACACATTAATCCTCTTTCCTTCTCGGGTGCTCTCCTCCTACTCTGTCCTCGCTGCTTTGCTGAATAACCAGACTTATGGGACTCTGGCCATAAGATCCCACCTTTGTCTCTCAAACAGCCACTATTCTTCTATATCATCTCATTGGCTCATAATATTTCTGTGAAATTATGATCTTCTCTCTTATGCTGTAATACTCATTTCTTTTCATTTTCTTTTACTGAAGTTACTGAAGAACAATCATCATTATATCTTTTGTTGTCTGGCTGCACATTAATTATTGTAACTATATGATTGTTGTATTATGAAGCTAGTTGTAGCTGTACGACAAGAGCCTCGTTTGATGTTTACCTGTAGTGTACTAATTAATCATTCATAATTATGTTTGTGCTTTTAATTAATCCTGCACTCAGATGCTGTTGTCACAGTTGAGCCTTTTTGACGCCTCAAAAGGAGGCATAAAAGATTCCCTTCAGTCTATGCCACCTTCCTTCTCTCTCCTTCGATCTGTTCTGCAGTTGACAAGTAATTTATGAGCAAGAGAAAGGAGGGGGGCTATTATGACACAGACCTGGCGTCAGCACACACACACACACACACACACACACACACAAGTTGTGGGGTGGGGGTAAATCATCACCTTGTCTATGTAACTGATGGTCAAGTTCAGAGGTCAATGACTGATATCTGACCTTCGTGGCACGACAGATGATGTGTGTGTGTGTGTGTGTGTGTGTGTGTGTGTATTTGCTGCCCTCTTTGCTGGAAAAGGGTAATCAGTTTCCCTGTAGAGGTGATTTAATCTGTAGGTCACGTGCACAGGATGGATTCATCACAGGAAAGATAGATCACTGTCACCCACACACGCACAAGCACACACACCACATACACACAGACCACATGCACATGCACAGACACACATACACACAGATTAGGTGATTTATGTGATATTAAATGGTTGGTCAACAGCAGAGCTGTGGCGTTGACCTCTAGGTCACTGTGGGTACTTAACTACCTCCTACCATCTCCATCTCCCAGATAGTCCTCTGTCATTCCACATCAGTCCGGTCCAAAAATAAAAAAACACGAATCCATGTCAGCTCACACCTCCACTATTTCCCTGTCACAGCTGAAGCTTTATCTCACTCTGTCTGTGTTCCTAGATGTGGTAGAACTCCCCTCTCTTCAGGGACCAGGATATGATTGTGGAACTATGAACAAGTGGAAAACAAAGGAGATAACCGGGTCATGGGTAGTCTCGTTTGTCGTCTTTCTTTTGTGAAAGGTTGCTCAGCATGTGTGTTTTGTTATGTTTGTGTATTCTCTCACTACAGATGCTACTCTCTGGGTAGAGCAGAGAGAGCACAGGCACTCTGTATGTGTATTTTTGTAGCCTGCACATGTATTGTGTTTTAAGTATATGCTAATGTTTTTATCTCACTGTACCCAATCCTGTTTTCAAAACTGAAAACCTTCAGAGATGTATTTTTGGCTTATGCTATGTGGTACTCTGTGTGTGTGTGTGTGTGCGCGCGCACGCATGTTAAATTGTTTGAACTAAGAGATGTAGGCCTTAAGTCAAAATGATAGTGGAGTACAATAACAGTCTTTGTCTCACCAAATTATATGGAAAAAACCTTCAATCTGCATTTGTTTACTGCTTTCTCGCACCCTTTCGCTACACAACTAACTCACACATAAACACAACCTGACCCAAAACACAAAGGATAAAAAGTTATAGATGGTGAGGAAGTGAAAAGGGAAAACCCTTTTGTTAACAGTGTGGACTTTCTGTAGTTCTGTGGGTCTTTTATTTTTCTCTTTAAATATCACTGCACAATACAGGAATTTGCTTGCGGAAAGGATGTATCTGTTTGCTTGTGTTTGTGTGTGTCATCATATAGCATATAGACAAATGTATATATTCATGTTTGCTTCAGGCAGGATGGAAGGCAGGCTCTTGACATATCAGCAGAGCTTCAACCTTCTTTCATATCAATTAAAGCAATTAAGAGATTAAGTATGTGAATGGAGATTAGCATGAATTACCATATCTGAGGGAGCCACCAGATTACTTCCTCAATTCCCGCACTGGCTGTCTCTTCTTTCTCTAGCTGTATCTTATCTCAGAGTCTCTCATTTGTAAAATTCAAGTATTAAAACAATTTAAAAAAATCTAATCCTTTGTAGTGTCTTTCACAGGTCAAAACACTTGGGGGGTCTTTGCAGTGTTTCTAAAGGATATTTAACTACAGCAAACTAGACTTCACCTAGTGATGAGATCATAACATGTTAATGTTTCAACCCATGAGTACCCAGTGAGTACTTAAAACTATATTATTATATTCTATTTTCACATGAGTATTTAGTAGTAATGGGTCAGCGCAGACCCATTTTCATACCTTCTTTTGAGCCAATGCCTTTTCTTAAGATATCTGCCAATATTGATCCAATATCAGTGTTAAATTTTAAAAAAAACTGCGCTGACTGACATGAAGAGAATGGGAGTTATTCTTTGTGTATCATACATTAAATACCACACCATACAATTTCCTCAAGTCTCAATTTAAACATTGCTTTTCTAACTTTATGAAATGAAATATATCCAGGAAGACACATTTACTGAACTGTTATTTATTAGAAAGACAATAAGAGACAGCAAGAATATTAATAAGAGACAACAGGACAAAAATATTTGAATATATTGAATATTTTCAGATTCACATTTTCACCTAACCTCTATCCTCATTTCTGCTCAGAATGGGAGTCTTGCTGCTTACTGCTGTCTTTTACAGTTTTGTTAGTTTCTATTTTCCTCTCTTGTCTTCCTTTCTTTTGAGTGCACATCCTTTTACTGCTCCTCACACAGTCGAGTTGACAAGAAGCGCATGAAGTGAAATAATATTAGCGACAGAATGAGAGAGAAAGCGTTGTCTTCGGAGCTTTTAAGTCGTGTCAACTCACTGGACCACAGTTTCCCATTGAAAACATACAAAGAAAAGCTGCCAAGGAGCTCAAAACTGTCTTTGTGGTTCTCGCATAAGTAGGTGTCACCCGCCGGGCTGAAGGACCAAGGCAAGATGACAGACATACACAAAGACACCAAGTCCATCACACAACGCACGGCACCAACAGTGTACACATCATGACACATCTTTGTTGAATGTGACAGGCTTAGCGTCACAAGACTTTTGCAGTTTCACATACCGCTTTGCCCTTGAAAGTTGCTGATGATGACGATGATGTCATGTACCCACACTATTTTAGCTTCTGCCAAATTGCTATTGAGCGAGTGATTAGCTCTGATCACCAAATTAGATCAGGAAACACGACAGAAGCCTCAGGAGATGGCAGATTTACAATAAATATGACTGTCACATTAGCCGGACTAATCGCATTCAGCCATGGATTTTAATACAAACTCCTCTTTAACTTAAAGATGTCACCAATTCATGCAGGCTTACCGTTTTGTAGCCAAGTGTATAAGTTTTCCAAACCGATCCAAATGTTTCGTGTGCATTTTCTAAATCTTTATCTTGACAGTGATGTGATACGAGTCTGGTGCACTTATTTAAGCTTTCATGTGAAAAGTCCCTTTACAGAACAAAATGCAGCCCTCAAGCAGTGATAATTCTCTCACTTGTGAGGAAAAAAGAATGTGTCAAGAGCCTGGGGAGAATTTCACAAGCTGATACTGGAACTGAGAAAGTGCTGCAAGATCTATTTTATGATGTCAGCCGCTCAGATTGATAAAACGCATATAGCGCACAGCCAAATGAATCGCCCCAATTACCACGAGCCTGTGAACGGCAAAAAGCAACTGGCAGCATGCAACACACACGTGCACAACTACATTGTACATAGCCTCAAGGAAATATCATTTAAGGAAAATTCTCACATTTCCAACACTACAAAAAAAGGAGTTTCAGTAAGCAAGTTCACCTTTTGCAGCACTTCTGATTAAGGTGTAAAAAGTCAGACATTTATGTTTTTACAGTTACGACAGATAAACACCTCAGTTGGGGACTTAGCAGATTAAATGTGTTTTATTATTGCTTTATGTTCAGAATTTGTAGATGAAAATGGCAGATTTGGTGGATGTGGACCCCTTATTTTAACAGCAACAACAGAAGCAGGTGACATATACATGTGCAAGGTGAACCAATCTTTTTTTTTTATTTTTATTTTTTACCATATTTAATTAATACCAGCTGTGACAGTGCTGCTTCTATTGTTTTTACCTTATGAGGTCTGTATGCGTGTGTGCCCATCATCACAGAAAATATATTACTGGAGATATCTACTGCAGCTGGAACTACCACAAAGGCGACTTTGAGTCAAATTGAAAGGAGGCCTGAAGCATGAGGGCGAATTTCCATCATAGACAGTATAAAAAAGATGGACGTCAGTGACGTCACCCACTGGTTTGTGAAGTCCTGTTATGAAGCCTAGAGCTGAGTGCATTTTGCCGTCACCATCTTGGTCTTTTGAAATGTAATGTGATGATTGAGGGGTGGGTCTGATGGTGAAGCCGCATGTTGACTGGCTAACAACTTATAATTGACAAGTCCATTAGCCAATAAATATATATCCTTGGATAATCCTCCTTTGTGACTTTTAAAATGACCATAATTTACAGATTGGACTTAATGTTGTATTTACTATGACTGGACGTGAGCCACTGGCATCACAGACAGGGGGATCTGGCAAATGGGATTTGGCAGGTAGGGGAATCTTAAAGTTGGGCATAGCAGCGTTGCATGGTAAAAAGAATTCCTTAGAAATTGCCTAGAAATAAGTCACATAATAATTTGTTTTGTGAGCTTCAGTAGATTTCTCTTTGTGTACAAACTGTGTTGCTGCTGCTCTGATGTGCACTACTCTTTCAGCCAGCTGAATTCAACAAGATACCAGCAGATGCTAGGTGAGCTTTATGGCTGATTTCTAACCCATATAGCCTAAAAAGCTAGTATAAAATGTATAAATTCAGTGATAATGAAATAAAATAAAATATAGCTTTATTGTCATTGCCATACTTAGATTATGCAGTGCAATGAAATTTAGTTTGCAGCTCTACAGATGTTCAAAAGAATAAACAGTAACAACAATAATTATGCAATAGTATAACAATATTGTGCAGTGGAACAGCAGGATGAGTAAAGTGACGTGTGCAGCAGCATCTGCTGTGAAATGAATAGTGGATGATGTATACAATGTGTTACATTGCAAAAATGTTTCCAGTATTACAAAGCTATTGTCTTTGTGTGCTTTTTGAATCTAATCGGCATCATTACCTTAAATATAAGTTGATGTCTGCTACCCTTGATGTAACCTAGCAACAGTACTCTGAACACAACCAGTCCAGCGTAGTGCATCACTGCAAACTTTATCACAATAAAACAAACTCACACTAACCAGTTTATCTCCTGCTGTCACTGAAAAGTGACAGACTGCAGCACACAAAAAATGAACTCATTCAGTAATAACATGCATTAACCTGCCTGCCAGATTTAATTACTCATTAACTGAAGGTGCCATTAAGGATTGTTCTGCTCCACAAGCCGTGCAAGGCTCTGCACAGACTTCTATACCAGTGTTTTTGTAGAGTCACCCCCTGGTGGCCATTAAAAAGAATGCCTGTTTAACCCACTTGGGCGTTACTTTTAAAGGGTTCTAGCCAGCAGTTTATCGCCCAGTGCTGTGCCATGCTGAGGTCATCTTGCACCAGGCTGAGAATTTCACTGGTTTGCTATCGTAACTCTTCGCTATCACTGCAATTAGTAATCAGGAGTGCACTGGAAATCCCCTCTGAACCCTATGCTGTAACACACATCATAACCTGACGTGCATCTTCTCAAGAAATGCGACTACACATCAGTTCGATGCAACCTGCAAGGATTGTGATTACTGCGTCTGCTTCAGAGGTGATTTCCGGTTAAGTATGTAGGCCCCACAAAGACCCAAGGCAGAAGACTAATTCAGGTTGAACTGTTCACCTTCACTGCAATTAGCAAGCGGGCGTACACCCTGCGCACTCCGCCCCATCGCCAGTACCAAACTGATTTTTGTTTTCTCTCGCTAGATCGCTGCACTGTAATATTATTTCATCTCAATTTGCAATCTACCAGTGGGCACAGCCAGTTTCATTCACAATGCACATGGACAATTTTGCGCTTCCTATTAAACATAAGTAGTCCAGTTTAGTTATGCCGAAGTTGCACGTAGTTAAGTCAAAATGTTTGGTTGTTGGGTGTGGTAACCCACACGATTCCTTACATCACCCCCCGGCATCAGAGCCTCTTCGAAGTGTCTGGTTAAATTTTATATTTCTGGGAAATGTACCTACATCAGTGGGGAAAATCCTCCGTGTTTGCGCGAAGCACTTTAAGGACGAGTGCTTCAGCAACCTCCGCCAGTATAAAGAGGGAATTGCCAAAAAACTTTATTTGATTGAGGGGTCAGTTCCTTCTCTCTACAGAAACCACGGACACAGCAAAGCGGCAAGCTCCAAATAACTCTAAAATGGCAACAAACTTTATTTTAGGCATGAACTTTGTGTGTTGATATGACGTCCTGGCCATTGTTTTGATAGTAGCATTGTGCCTTCTGCTGTTATAGTGCTGTGTGCTAGCTTTTAGCTCTTTGAGGATAAAAGTGTACTACATGTTTTGAATAACTTTATTTGGCTTTGTGTTTGCTGTTTTTGTCTTGGGATTCAGTGATGTTCTTGATGCTGGCATTAGCTAACTCGTATGTACGCTTTGCTTTCTTCATTCATATTGTGAATAAAAAGTTTTTCTGCCGGTACCTAATCATATCGGATGAGTTTGAAGGTGGGTGTGGTCTGAGAAGTCTTTGGTGTTGCAGCTTGTGTCAAGCTTTAGTAAAGGAGAAGTAAAGTTAGAAGGCCTTACAACATAAATCAGCAGCTATTAATGTATTACAATGGGAACATCTACTATGAGACATATTCTGAAGCTACAGTGTACAGAGGCATTGAATTATTCCAACTGTCACTGTCATTCAAATGCCGTTCCTTTCTCCCCTAAGTGAAATGTATCACAGAGAGACTATGTAAGCCTGCTGAATGTTTGTTTATGCTTCTCAAGAGCTCTTATCAAGAAAATGTGCCAGCATCTGCAAAGGATCACCCTCAGTGCTTTCCCATCATCTGAAATGCCTGGCCTTTTATTTACTCTCAATGAAGCATCTCTAGGCTTTGCCTTTTGATGATATCATAGACAGCAGTTTGAAGCGCGTTGTTTCTAAGAAAAGAAAGTTGCACTCATTTTCACAAATTTAACTGAACTGACTGAACTTATTCTTTTCATCCTTTGACTGCTTCTTTTTAGGTCTGTTTCTTTACCTTCCATATCTGCTCATCAATTTTCTTGCCCGTTTTCCAGCTCTCTTGAACTGAAAGCTAAAGTGCTTCTGTCAAACCAAAATAGTAGTTTTAGAAAGGTGGTTCACACCTGACAGAAAAGGATGCAAAAGAGCAGTTTTTTTTTTTTATAAAAGTACATAAAATGGAGAAAGAGAAGCAGTCCATTGGTCATATTAACACTTTGTGACCACTGGAGTCCATTTCTTTAACCTTAATGATTTAAAATCAGAGTGGTCATTTTAGCACGCATGCTTCTGCTCTATCTCTTAGTAATGACCTCTAACCTCAATGATTCATAGCACAGGCACGGACTGCACACTGCCACCAAAGCGCAAAGGTACAAATACAAATTCACCTGCATACAAGCTCCGTGGTTCAGTCTCCCAACTCCTCAGAGTGCTTTTACCTAAGAAAAGACTCAAAGCACCAACAAGCCCCTCCCTACTTTTTCACTGGCATTTCTCTCTTTCAGACCCAACATTTCCACTTTTCTTTCTCTAACCTATCATTACATCATGAAGTAGCCTGTGACAAGTAGATGACACTTGTCAACTTCAAGTGTGTGTCTGTGTGTGTATTTTTTAAGAGGTGTATATTTGCACGTGTGTGTTGCTGTAACGGATTGGCATTTTTATATATCTTAGTCAACAGGCTTCATCTACTAATCTCATGCAAAATTAGCTGCATTGCCTCCTTCATCCATCACACGCTGGACACTTTTGACCACCTATTTATTAGTATTCATGTACATGTGAGGCCTTTAAATGATTTGCATAGCTCCCCTTTCCATGTCTTTAACTTCTTAGAAACATGAGCACACCTCAAACACATACATTAATACACAGCACTTGTGGTCTTTAAAATGAAAAGCATACACATCCTTGTATTCAGTAACACACATGCATTTTTGAATGCGTGATGCTGTTCAGAAATCTTTGCTGGTGGATCTTGATCTTCAACCAATATGTGATTGAAGTGCAACCTTTCAGCTTTAACTCACAGGTTTAAGCAAACGTATTGCATTAACTGTTTAGGAATTACAGTCATTTTATACATAGTTCCTCTATTTCAGAGGCTTAAAAGCAATTGGACAGTTGACTCCCAAGTTTTTTTATGGCCAAGTGTATCCTGTTCCTTTGTTATTGGATGATGAATTAAGCAGACAAAGTGATTTTGGAGGTGATTCCAAAAAGGAGTAGAAACATCAACAATCAGTGAATGCACCGGCCAGTTCAGCAACACCAAAAGACCTCAACAGCTACAGAAGACAGCTTGAAGTGGACGATCACAGAATTGTTTTCTTGGTTAAGAAGAAGAACATCACAAAATTTAATCAAATCAAGAATACTCTGAAGGTAGTAGGTGTGTCATTGTCAAAGTCTACAATCAAGAGGCACCTTCATGAATTAAAATACAGAATCTGCACAGTTCTGGAAAAGCAAATCTTTGGACGATGAAACTTGTTTTAACTTGTACCACAGTGGAGAAACTATGGAGAAAGAGACAAAAATGTGGATATTGTTCAGTAGCAAAGTCATTCACCTGATCTGAACCCAGTAGAACATGTCTTTTTTTTTAAGTTACTGAAGTTACAACTGAATGTACAAAGACTCACAAACAAGCAGCAGCTGAAGGTGGCTGCAGTAAAAGCCTGGCAGAGCACCTCGAGAGAGGAAACACAGCATTTGGTAACTTCCATGGTTTCTAGACTTCAGTCAGTCATTGACTGCAAAGGATTTCTGTCCAGTCTTGTCCAGTATTAAGTCAGTCCTTATATTTAAAATTATGGCAGTTTGTCCAATTACTTTTGAACCTCTGAAAATGGGGGGCTACATATAAAAATGTGTATATGTGTATGTGAGTGAGTGCAGTTGTTTACATGTGGTGGTGAGATCAGCCTGATGCAGACCCAAAACCTGTCTGCCATCACATCACATCATATCTCATTCCATCTCTGTTGACAGAAAGCTGTCATCAATATCACCTCATTGACAGACTTGCCTATGTTGTCAAGTTACTTCTGCCCATCATCTCCATCATTTGCTTTGTCCCCTTATTACTGCCTACATCCTCTACATCTGTCCTCCATTTAATTCCACTATCTACTTCTTTTTCCCACCCATATGCTTGTTTGATAGCTTTACACACATATATTGCATACTCCCACACACACAGAGGAGCAGACAATACAGCCATAGACAGACTATTGAATAGCAGAAATAGCTCCCTGTTGGTTTGAATGTGTTAAACTTCCTAAAAGCTGCAAGTCAGCATAATTCAGTGCGATAAGCATTATATTATGGCAACGCACAGATGCACACGCTCGCTGGTATGCAGACACACTTCTGTACTTTCACATACATGCACGTGGAAATAGCTGTTTGTTCTGCTTGTTGTTCCTCCATGTGCAGTATAGTGCTGTGCATGGTATTTACATTTGTTTCAATGACAGTAAGGCACTTTCTGCACCTCCCTTCCTTATTTCATGCTTTCATGCCTCCACCTTCCCCTCACCCCCACAACCTCACCCGTCACAATCTGTCTCATATATACTTTTTTAACGTCTCTCCAGTGTTTCAGTGGCAGAATTTTTGCACGCCGCCAGAGCTTTTTCCATGACTGTTACGTAGTTTGTGTGTGCATTTGTGTTATAATGTCAAACATTTTTTCAGCTCCCATACAGAGGGCTGCTTTTACTGGTCCTTTTCTCAGCCCCGTTCACTTGCATGTTATCGCACTACACTGTAGCACTAACCATCACACATACACAACCCAACAAACAAGCTGGTCACATTCCTTTAGGGAAAAAAACTGTGCTCGACGACCTCATGCTTTTCTTGGGCTCCAGGAAAATTGTGGTTTGGGGAATTTGATGCGGTGGTGTGCGTGCTGGCCTGCATGTGCACCAGTGTGTGTTGCATGGCATAAGGAAGATGTCACGATGCTGACACTGTCTAATGGCATTGTCACTCCTTCTGTCTGTCTGAGCTATCAGAGGCAGAGAAATGAGGCTGTAACGTAAAGAAAAGAAAGCAAAGGAGAGAAAATGCTTCCAGACAAGATGGTGGGAAGCTGCTGGAGAGTCTTATTTTTTCCGTGCAGTGCTGGAGTGCAAAAAGGAGAAAATATGTGTTTACTTCTGTGATGGGTACAGAGTTTTTCACTTTATGCCTCATTAGAAAGAGAGAGACGGGGGGGGGAGGGGAGGACAGAGGGATGTAGTGAGAGTGAAGCGATGTTTGTTTGTTCGTTCATGTTTGTGTCCTGCACCAGTTAGTTGCTCAGCAGATAAACAAGCTTTTAAAGACAACTTTATTCATTATATTTCATTTGGTTTTCATTTGGGGTGCTGGGGTAGGACAGCGAAAATCAGGGTGGCAAGGATGCATTATTGATGGGACATGCCTTGTCATGAGCTCTGTCATTGCAGGTGTTTATGAAAAGGCATCTATTCAAGGGGGGTATTTTATGCACCTACCCTTTGTGTTATACATTATATTCTGATTTAGCCATTCATGTGGAAAATAACTTTGTTTTGGACCCAGTGCCACTGGCTATTAGGGGTGTAACAGTTCTCTTTTATGTTTCTCCGGGTGCATCCACGCTAATGCCTTTTCTTTTAAAAACTTTTATGTTTATGTCTAGCATTCACGCTAATGTGGCATTTCAATGTGCATGAAGCTGAGAGCTAAAGTAATACAGCATTAATGGTTGAAGAAGGGCTTATTTTCTATGGACAAGTAAAGGGGATGGGTTCTTTCCTTAACAAGAGGACACCCTGACATGTCCTGGATTGTTCAAAGATGTACAAAGTTGATATTTTTGAGCATCAAAAGTGCAGACCTCTTTCTCCTAGGTTGACTGCTTTGGGGGCGTGGCTTGGGTATAATAACACCTCACAAAGGCATCGTGATCATTTTAATTTAGCAATAGACTGATAGGACATTTATATAGTAGAGCTGATGAGTGTAGTATGTATATCAGTTTGCCAGCAGCACAAACAGACCAAACAGTGGTGTAGCGTGGGCATGTGCTAATAATAATAGCTAATTTTCACCACTAACTCCAGCAATAATAACAGATTTACCTGCCAGAGTCTGGTGTACATTTTAATTCTAAAGAATGCAATTTTAATGTTTTTTGCATTATTTATTTATTTATTTGATACTAAGCTGAACAGTGCATTCATTTGTGCCAGACTTGCACTCGAGATAAGCGCAATGTTTCTTTGCAGTGCTGATAATAATAATAATAATAATAATATAAACAACCTTTCAAAAGATTGCTTTAGTTTAGTTATGTATTAAAATCCAACTGAACTCACATTTAGTCATCCCTGTTTGCAGTCAAAATAATGTTAGAGTGTGTTTGTTAAAAGGATTTTTAAGAGGAGGGGTGTAAATGAAAACCAATTTCATATTTTAGTATGAACTTGTGTTTTGGAGTCATGGTTTGTTATGTTTTTGGGTACCGCAGGAGAAGCAAATGCACAATGTTTTTATTTTCATTTATTTTCAAAACATGAAAACTATTCAAATGTCTAATTGGCCATTATTTCTACAGCAAAAGTTACAGCACTTTAATGCTGCATGCTGTCAATTAGAAAAGACACTGAGCTGTTTACTCCCAAATATAAATTAAATAAAACAAAACAAAAACAAAAATGTCCATTAAGACAAGTGCAACATTTTCTTAATTAACTTAAATAAATAATTAAAGCTAGCAGTGTGGAAGTTCAGCGTTGGAAATTCCACAGAGTAAGACTGGGTTTCTCTCTTTGTCAACAGAGCTTATCATCGGTGACAGTCGGCTTTCTCCCTGCTCCTCATGAATTTATTTCCTCTGTGCTAGGAAAACACGTTACACAAACCTTCACAACCTCCTGCAGGTTAAGATGGGCTGACCAAACACTTTTATTGCTGATTAAAAGCTAAAGTGCTATAAAGTGACAGAAATGAACCAGCGGGATAGTGACAATAAGGCTACAAATAAGATTTGCAAACTCTTCATTTAAAAACATTATTCGAACACAGACTTTTCTAGTCTCCTAACCTTGTCCTTCATTTGTAAAAAAAAAACAATGCTGTATTTTTCTTCCGAAGAAAGTGGAGGATGCCAACGATTTTTCTCCTTTTTATTCAGCTTAGATAAGCTTAGTCACGTCCATGTAAATAAAAATAATTTGGCTCACAGGGCATACTGACCCGAGACTCCAGCCAAACTATACCAAATGCACGTACTGTTGCGATTGTTTCTGATAGTTTTGGAAAGCTAAGAAGGGAGAAAAAGGTCAGAATGGCTTTTTCTCAACTCCAGTGGTTGAAGGGCCATGTTTGTCTTACACAGTAGAACATGAGAGGCAAGTGAACAAACTTGCAGTACATTAATGACCACATTTAACCAGACTTAAGTGACATATGCAGATACATTTACATGCTGTACAATGTGCTAATTGTTAATTGGCTGTCTGTAGTTGAAAATAGTCATTCAACAAGCTAAGGTATAGGAGAAGCTGTGTGTTCATGTTTTTAAGTTAACTCAGGGGACTACAGCAGGAAATCTAATATATGAGGGCAAGGCACAACATCTTTAGCCTGTGAACACTATTACACCTTCATTCAGCAGGTCTCTAAATTGTATCAAATAATTAAGAAAAAAATGAGAATATTATTGAATTAAATAATTAAATAATATAAGAATTTTATTTCTTATATTTCAAAGCAGAATGCAGAACAAATGATTTACATAACAAATAACATGCATGCGGTTGCAGACAAAGAGATGCTGTTTGCTTTCATTTTGACTTCAGTACATTGAAGGTCTGTCATAAGATTTTTTATCCTGAAGAAAATGACCTGTCAACGTGCCCATTATCTGTTTCTTGTTTTATATCTAAATTGCCCAGTTAAGAAGATTTAGGATGTGATAGCAGGAGTGTACACTGACAAACAGCAGTGAGTTTTAGCCCCTGGCCTCCAAACTCTCAAACTGCTCATTAAACTTTTGAAAAGGTAGACATGGACTTGTATTTTAAAGCAAGCAAGTAAATACTATACTTTGAGATGTTGGGCAGTTATACGGCCTTAATAGACCCTTTTACTGTTTGTGAACAATGATGACGTAGGTAGCGATGCGTGTGCATTTTGGAAACGGAAATACGGCGGAGTTCAATAGTGTTTCAATCTATGAGAAGGGATCATCAACGAAAGGTCGTGAAAACTACCTGCAAAAATTAATTTTGACCACCGGCAACCAACTCCCCGATTCCTGTGGTACGTTAGCAAGTGGCCCAGTATCCATGGGCGGATAGATACGTGTATTTGGTGGAGAAACCCAGCGTATACACCAGAGAGGACTTGCGGCACATACAAGTCACTGGATGCTTACAATTATTTTGTTTGTGGCAATGTACTGAACGCCAAATATCATGATACAGACTCTGAGTTTTGTGTCTCAAAGGCAGAAGTTCTTCCAAGTCAAAGACAAGGAAACAGGACCGCTGACGTAGGCTGTTAAAGGGTCTATATGCTTTTAAGTGGTTTTATTTCATCTGATTTAGTTTTTTGAAGGAGCTATCTGTCTTCTTAAATATGCCTCACCAATAGCTACCTCTCAGTATATGGAAAACCTCATGAAGTACTGTTTGCATGTCTCGATAGTTCTGACTTAAACAATTTTCTTAGAGGAACTCTTTGGAGAAATGGTGCTCAGAAAATGCTTTTCTTGGCAAAGTGCTATGTGATGTTTTTTGCCATTACCTTTTATGGCCTTTTAAAGGTGGCTGCACAGGTAAGGAGAACAGTTTTTGGCAGTATGAGGGCATGAAATTACCTATTCAAGAAACACCACTGCCTATTAACAATTAACAATTAAGAGCCTCTTTATGGATACAGACAAGGGCAATTAATTACATCTGTTGTTGCCTTACTGCTTTCATTTTCAGCATTAAAAGTGAAAAGAGAAGTTTCTAAAGGAATTTTATATTTAAGAAAGAAAGTTGTGTTAAAACACAGCTAATGCTCTGTGAGACCGACCAAAAGGAGCAACTGCGCATTAATCGTTAGCAAATGATCAATGTAATATGCTGTTTTGTTGGTGGAAAAACCAACAAAACAGCAAGCAGGGTGGAGAAGAAGCGAGGGAGTAGAGGTTAAAGATGAAAAAAAAATCACAGCAAAAAACATCAAGTACTCAAGGTCCATATTAATTTCAAGAAGACCACAGCATTGGCAGAGCAGCAGCGCTGTGGATAAAAACTCTGCAGCCAGACTCAGATCTAGCTCACAGTTTATCCTCGACTCCAGCTGCAGAACAGCACAGCGTCATCTGCCAACTGCTAGCCAGCTGATTATGCATACTCATGACCATGCTTACCAGTGTGCCCCAGAAAACCCACCATTTGTCTTAGGAAACCAACCTAATAAGGATGCACTTAAGCAGTTTTTCTGATGCTGTGCACATGAAGCACCACAGATGACTGAAGGCTTGTTTTATTACCATGTTTTTAATTTATTTTCTGGTTTATGGTGCTTGATACATTAATACAACTCCAATTATACACTTCAAATTCTTCAGAGTCAACAGCCCTTTTTTTTTTTTGTAATTTGGATTTTGAGAGTTTAGGGATTTTCCTGTCTAGCTCAACACACACACTTTCTCTCTTCCTCTCTCTCCTTGTTAACGGTTGTATAAGTGAGAAATAGGATCCAGGGAGGTGATTGTGAAGTCCCAGTGGGATGGGCAGCAGATGGGCCATTCTCCTACCCAGCGCCTCCTGCTCTCCCCCTCCTCTCACCGTCTTCATTAGCTGCCTCAAAGGCTACGACCTCATCTTCTTCTTCTTACCCCCCCCCCACCTCTTGCTCCTTCCCTTACCCTCTCACCCATTTTCTCTTACCTCCTTTCACTGCCTCCATTCACCCTGCTGCACCTCCTCCATTCTCTCAAACTTTAATTTTCCCTTTGGCCCTTCTTGTAACAATCTATCTTTGTCCTTCTCTCAAATTATCATCCTCCTCTGCTTCCACTCGGCACCCAGTGCCTCTCGCTCCCTCCCTCCCTTACCTGTTGCTCACCCAACCCTTCCTCTGCTCTGAGCGCCTCTCTCCATCATCCCTTTTTCCCTTCTCCATCTGTTTCATTCTACTTTCCTGGCCAACTGACCTGGTGCATGGTATTATGGGGTTTCCCTGCGGGGGTTGCCATTGTGGTCTCTGACAGGTGTGTCTGTGTGTGTGCGCGTCTGTTTAAATGCATGTGTGTGAGCGTCCCATGTGTGTTGCTTCGAGCCTTTTATTCAGCATGAGAGATTAGTGATGGTGCAGACAGCAATTCGGGGCAAATACATCTCCCCTGTCACTGACTTGGAATACAGTACTTTTATTCAGTGATAACCTTGGCCACTAGAGTGTGTGTATATGTGTGTGTAGACGGTTGTGCGAGCTAGCGACTGTTTGACTGTGTCCATGTGGTATGGAAGAGCATAGAAAATGAACTGCCATAACTAGTTATGTCTCATTATAACACGTCTTTAAGGCTGCACAGCCACAAAATGAGCTGTTTTAGCACCGCTGTCCTCGCTTTTCCCGCGACGAATAGAATATTACTGCACCATCATGCGCGCACCCCCTATACAGATGTGAACTGAAGGAGTCCAGAACTCTGCCTCAATTACAGTGATTGTGTGCACTTGTGTGTGTGCATTTTTGTGTGACAGCACTAAAGACAGTGTTTAAGTCTCTCTGACAACTACAAAGACCATTGTGGTGGAGACCTCATGACAGGCTTCCAGTTCCAAGCAGCTCTGACGACAACAACAATAGGGTTTTTGCTTTCAACACTTCACTTTGGTGTGCTCAGACTGCAGGAGGGGAGAGGAGGTGCAGAGGGGTGAGACAGACAGTCATTTAACAATTGAGAGAGGAAAAATAGATGGAGACAGAAGGTTAGGGTGGGTAAAAAAAAGTGGAATTTATAAGGGCAATTTCAATTTTGTATGTGTGGGTTTTAAAGTTATAAATGCACATACAGGGGTTGGACAATGAAACTGAAACACCTGTCATTTTAGTGTGGGAAGTTTCATGGCTAAATTGGACCAGCCTGGTGGCCAATCTTCATTAATTGCACATTGCACCAGTAAGAGCAGAGTGTGAAGGTTCAATTAGCAGGGTAAGAGCACAGTTTTGCTCATAATTTTGCACTGCACACAACATTATGGGTGAAGAAGGACGAACCACATCCAACAGGATTAATGGTGGATGCAAGAGGAAGCTGTCTGATTTTTGTATCCAAAAAACAAAACCATGGCTGCCCAAATGAAATGTGCACCTCAACTCTCCTGTTTTCACCAAAAACTGTCCGTCGGGAGCTCCACAGGGTCAATATACACGGCCGGGCTGCTATAGCCAAACCTTTGGTCACTCGTGCCAATGCCAAACGTCGGTTTCAATGGTGCAAGGAGCGCAAATCTTGGGCTGTGGACAATGTGAAACATGTATTGTTCTCTGATGAGTCCACCTTTACTGTTTTCCCCACATCTGGGAGAGTTACGGTGTGGAGTAGCCCCAAAGAAGCATACCACCCAGACTGTTGCATGCCCAGAATGAAGCATGGTGGTGGATCAGTGATGGTTTGGGCTGCCATATCACGTGCTAGATGGGCGCGTGACTGCCAAGGACTACCGAACCATTCTGGAGGACCATGTGCATCCAATGGTTCAAACATTGTATCCTGAAGGCGGTGCCATGTATCAGGATGCCAATGCACCAAT
Organism: Pterophyllum scalare; assembly: GCA_024447675.2. NCBI lineage: Eukaryota > Metazoa > Chordata > Actinopteri > Cichliformes > Cichlidae > Pterophyllum > Pterophyllum scalare. The sequence continues at coordinate 22,673 of JAMQGT020013286.1, forward strand.
ACACACAGCAAGACTGGTGAAAGATTGGTTTGATGAACATGAAAGTGAAGTTCAACATCTCCCATGTCCTGCACAGTCACCAGATCTAAATATTATTGAGCCACTTTGGGGTGTTTTGGAGGAGCGAGTCAGGAAACGTTTTCCTCCACCAACATCACATTGTGACCTGACTACTATCCTGCAAGAAGAATGGCTTAAAATCCCTCTGACCACTGTGCAGGACTTGTGTATGTCATTCCCAAGACGAATTGTTGCTGTATTGGCAGCAAAAGGAGGCCCTATGCCATACTAATAAATTATTGTGGTCTAAAACCAGGTGTTTCAGTTTCATTGTCCAACCCCTGTATGTCCATAAGTGAAAAACAGAGTTAAAGGCACACAAAAAGCAGCTTTATTCCTAGCAAATTCTAGCAAACCTAATGGATGGAAGGAGGGAGTAGCTGATTGAATAGATGCTCATCTGTGGTTCAGATAAAGAGCAAAAAAATGGAAACAGGATTTTTGACATCCAATACAATGATGAGGGACAAGTGTGAATAAAGAAGGCAGCCAAATTTCCTACTAAAGGGGTGTCCACACAGTAATGACTAGCAGTGCTGTAGTGACCACTGGCCAGCTAGATGGGACCATTCATAGAGCTGCACAGCACAGTTTGGCTCATGTCTCTCACTCACCCCAACCACGCGTGGACGGCCACCCACATGTACACAATATGGGGGTGGGTAATACTCCTGATTTCTTTGAACTTGTGGGAGGACCACTATCCAGCGATTGGCTCATTTATCCTGTGCACAGTGAGAGGCTGATATAGTGCAAATATAGGCTATATATCTGTATGACTTTTCTAAAATTTTGCATTTTTTTTTCTCTTACTACCGCAGTTGATTTAAACCCCTGTTGCCATTTTGCGTGTGACCCAGCACTTCTCTGTGTGTGTTATTTTCCAGCTCGTTTTCTGTGTGAGGTATGTCTTGGCAGATTGCCAGGCACAGACTCTGCACCCAGCAGACGTAGTCTCAAATGGCAACCCCAGATGCTGTGGCTCGCAGACCATACACTCTCACCGAAAGCGTACATGCACCATCAGGCTCGCACACCATTTTTCCTTCTTATTTCTGGTCCTGCTATAACTCTGTCTCTCTGTTCTGTTTCACAGTGTTTCTCATGTCTTTCCTGCGTATATATAATATATATAAAAAAAGAGTAAAAGAGAGACGTGGCAGAGTGTTTGTAGCTGGAGGATAGTGTCTGATAGGCAGCTCTGATAAGTGAGGAAACTGGACTTTGATCTCTTCTCTTTCGACTAACTGAGAGATTCTAACTCAAAAGCTCACTGGCACACACTCCCATCACAAGAACTATGGCAAAATGTGAGAAATTGAGTGAACATTCCTCTCCTCACAGCACTGCATGCTGGGAGTGCGAGTGAGCGAGTGCGTGACGGTGGTTGGTGAGTGCGTGGAGCTGCTGAGTGAGTTTGGGACGTTTGGACTGTGTTTCTATTCTGGATTTTCTCTTTTCTTAATACACTGTTTTTGGTGAAAAGGTAAAAAAAAGTTTTTCATTGATTTGTGAGTTGAAGAAACAGAACTTAAGTTAATTGATTGGTTTGCTTTGAGCCTCCTTAGTGGGGGTTTGTCTGCCCTGTCAATTAGGCATGGGGCTAGAGTTGTGCCCCCCCCCCACAGTATTCTGTGGCGCAGGTTCTGTTGCCTGATGGTGAACAGATCGGACATGAAAACATAACTTATAGCTCTCGAATGAACAAAGTGGTTGTTTTTCTTTTCGAGGTACATATAGTTCACTTGTTAGTCGAGAGAGGTGTGGTCTTGGATGACGTGTTTGCATCCTCAATGCGGATCACCATGTCTGGTGTACCCCAGAACAAGGTAGTGGACAGACAGGTAGAATGAAAGCGGAAGCTGTAAATCAGAGCATAACTGCAGGTAGTTTGAATGTGGTAAATGTTGATAAAGAGGAGGAAGAAATATTCGAAATTCGAAGAAATATTCTCAAACATCGGGCCACAGGATGAGCATCAGCAGTCGTATTCGTTACAGGAGATCAATTACTTTCTACATGAAACCTTTGGAAGATGTAGACAGTTTCATTACCTCTGTTTTAGAGATAAGGAGAGGAGTTGGTTATGAACCATTAAGCAATCAAAAAAGATTTTGTCTAAAGAAGATATTGACTAAACTCAGGAAAGAAAAATGGGGTAAAGTTCCTTTGAAAATACGTGCATAATAAAATGGGCGAAGCACAGAAGGTGGTCTCATTGTCTTCTCTTTCTTCTCTCTCTGCTCTGTATGGAGATCTTAAGGATAGGAGCTTTAAATATCAGTGGGGGCAGGGATAGACAAAGATGAGGAGTACTAACTGAGCTCAGCAGGAAAAAATACATTGATGTGTTCCTTCTACAGGAAAGGCACAACTCATTAGATAATGAAGTTGAATGAGGAAGGAGCTGGGGTGGACACTTCTTTCTAAGTCATGGTGCAGGTGCAGGAATTTTAGTTTCTCTGCACCTTCAGTTATCACATGTTTCAGTATGCAAAATAGAACAGGGCAGGGCGCACGTTGTGCAAAAACAATCAAGGACATACCATTTGTGTTTATAAATGTATATGCTCACAACTTGGGTGCAGGTCATGTACAGCTATTTCATGAATTAAGCGATAAACTGAAGCAAGTACATAGCGGTAGGAGGGGATTTTAACTGTACCACCCATCCCTCGGCTGATAGAAATACAAGGGAACCTCATTCACCTTCAGCTTCCCTTCTGTCTACCATCATTCTTGAGAATGATCTTACTGAGGAGGAACCGTCGGGCATTGCATGTATGCGAAGGTCTCTGAAGGAAGCGTGAGGGCAGGCAAACTTGATAGGATTTATACAATCAAACTTAGAACAATAGGTAAGTTAAAGCAGAGATATCACCCATTGATTTTTCTGACCATCGCTTAGTGATCTTAGACATTTCTTTACTGGCACGCTCTCACTGTTATCCATATTGGCGCTTTAATGTGCAGTTGACCCATGACAGAGAATTCTGTCAGTCTTCCTCTCATTTCTGGTGCCACTGGAGACAAATTAAAAGACTGACAGTCCAGCTCAATGGTGTGATGTGGTTGAAAACACAGATCAGATTTTTCTGCCGACAATACACAACACGTGATGGTTATTGAGAAAAAATGTTTAGAGGAGTTAGAAAGAGAAATCAGGATACTATAGGATAGGATTAGTAGTGGGTCACATAGTAACAACAGGACTTGGGATGGCAGTAAGAAGGCTTTGGGCAAGTTTCTCCATGAAAAAGCTAAAGGTGCTTTGATTAGAACCCAGATATCTACCATTAAAGAAATAGATGATCCGACTAGGCTTTTCTTTAAGCTGGAGAAGAGGGTTCTGGAACACAACCAAATGATGCTGCTCAAGCTTCCAAATGGAGCGGTAACGTCTGATCCACCAAAAATGGGAACATTTGCTATAGACATTTATGCCAGTCTGTTTAGTGCTGAAAGATGTAACACTGAGAGTGTGGTTACTGGAGGGACTACCTCAGTTGGGTCAAGCAGAATCTGCTTTGTTGGAATCCGCTGTCTCTTTTCATGAGATGTCTTCAGCAGTTCAGCTGTGGTTGGTCATTGGGAGTTGATGGGCTTCCTGCGGAGTTTTACCAGAAATTCTGGACTTTGCTTGAGGAAGACCTGCATACAAGAGCTGGAAGACACTGTCTTTTCTGTAAGGCTGAGGAAACATTGCAGCACCTTTGGCTTAGCTGTCCCAGGCTGGCTAACCCTTTTTCTTTATGGCAACAGTGGCTCACTGGTTTAAGATTCAGTTTAGAGGACAGTCTTTTCATTTTTGGTCAAAAGTACTCTGCAAGAGAGCATAGAAAGATTGGTTTGGTTAACTTTTTACTAGGTCAGTCTAAGATAAGCATTTGGCTCACTAGAAGAAATAAAAAGAAGGGGACAGGATCTGTAGACCTGAACTTCTGTTCAGTGAGCTGGTAGCTGCACATTTGAAAATCTAATTTGTGTAGTATACAACACTGAAGAATTGGTTTCTGTTTGGGGAATCAGTGGAGTCTTGTACAGTGTAACTGATGGTAAACTTGCCTTGAATTTCAGAGTTAATCAAACAATGTACCATTTATTTTTGTTTTATTTGGGTACTTTTTTTTGAGTGTGGGTTGGGTGGGTGAAACTGTTCATATGTTAACCTGTCTTTTCTTTCAGTTATGCTTGTAGGTGAAACAATGAACCAATAAATTGTGTGTTAAAGGCAGAAAAGGTCTCCTCTCCTCTCCTCTCCTCTCCTCTCCTCTCCTCTCCTCTCCTCTCCTCTCCTCTCCTCTCCTCTCCTCTCCTCTCCATTGCTGATGAGCTAAAGCAGGCGACCCTCAGACTGTTTCAGGCTATAAAAAACATTTTGCTACCAAATTTTACAGCTCTTTTTTATTTGTTTATGTGTATGGCTGGGAAGGAGACAGGCACACTTGCAGTGTTGCATTTATATACAACCCTGCTCTGAAGCCCACAAATCCAGAGTGGTTGCTCATTTTGCCTGCATTTCTGTCTCTTGTGTCATATTCTGAGCCATCTTTTCTTTCGAGCATCGTTTTCCAACACCCCTCCAGAGGCAAACATTTTCCTCACTACATTTGTACTAGGAATATATGAGTGTAATAAGGCTAATTCTCTTTCTCCACTTTTCTCCACTTTTCCGCCCTGCTTCCTCTCCTGCTCCATGGCTTCATGCGGGTGCTGTGCCGTTGGACACATCTGCTCCCTTAGGTGAGTTAAATTTTTCTTACAGTGCTAAACTAAGGGGACACATTGAATTTCAAGGACTTGTGTATGGACGTGTTGTGCCCGAGAATATACAGTGGCCATAAACTATATATCACAGCTTTACTTTAAATTTCCACCCATAAACTCTTGGCATATCATCAATTAGGGAGCATCCAGAGTAATTCTGAGCACCAGTTATAAATTAAAATAGTTAAAGAGCTTCTGCCTGCATTGCTGTGCAGTTATGACCACTGACTATTAAGTGACACGTGTCCCCGCTGTCCTGCGATCAAACACTTTGTTCAATCTATCCCTCTGCTTCCCAACTGGCTAGTTCACAAAGAGTCATAAAAATGATTTATAAGTGTGATCACAGCATCAGCATGGTAATTGTGATTATTACTTTGGTCCTAATTGTGAAGCCCTTTCACATAAAAGTGCAAGTTGGATTTGATGCAGGCGTACAGGCCTTTTCCAGTTTACTTAGAAAGAACCGTCCAATTTTACAGCTTTCATGTAATCATGTCTAGATGATCTTTGCAGAGCAGAATTGTAAGTGATGAAAGCACCAAGAAAAAGCATTTTTGACAGTGAAAGCATTCTCAGAGGTTACGTAACTCTGAAAGCGTCTTTTTGAATTTTTTTTTCCAGCTCAGTGTAAATTTCATCATTAACACTGGCACGGCTGAGCTGAATTTCCTAATAGGATTGGAAGATAAAGAATATTGTATATCATACAAAAGTGTGATTAGGGGCTGTTATAATCATAGCCAATCAACTCCTTCCCCAAATATACATTTGATGGAAGGGAACTTTTCAAAGGAAGCAGATGACAAATGCTAATGCTGCAAATCCTGCAGTCAGTTTTTTTTTTTTGATGAGGATTGATAGGAGCGGGTGGTCTTGATATAGCTCAGTAATTTTATGTGAAGACAACTTGGGAATGGATCCTTACAAACTACTGCAGCAGTTATGTTTGCAGGGTAACATCATTCATACGCTTGTCACCTTTAAGACTAAATTAGCGGTTGGAAAGTTTTGCGTAAGACAAAGCTTAAAATCTAATCACTTGTGTGTGCTAAAAAGTTCACTTAAAACTTCAACAGTCAATATGTAACAGCACAATTTGGAGAGTCGAAGTCTATACTTCCAGTTGTAGACTACAGATGCAGCACTTAGCTGTCACCCTTCCTTCTGACAGCTAAAAGATATTTTTAACCAAAATAAGTGGTCTTCATACAATACATTCTGCAGCTGTTGTGGCTGACAGGTGAGGCCAAAAATGCCATTTACAGCACAGACACTGTGCAGTTCATCACATATTGATTTATTTTATTTTATTTTTTAAGGTCTTTGACAGATTGTTCCTTTGCATTTTCTCTAATGTTTTGCATCACTTTTAAAACCACGTTTACTGTTAATTGTGGTGATCAGCGTGTCGTTGCAGCAGGATACAGTTGTACTGCTACAACGTCTGACTGCAAGTACGTTGTGGCCTTTTGACTGCTCGGTGTGCAGTGCATGGACTGTACAGCAGACTGAGTCATCAGTCCATGTGTGAAAAGTTAGTTTGCTCCAGAGTTTAACCTGAACTCTTTTGGGAGTTCAAGTTCTTTCTCTATCAGGACTAGAATATTAATTTTATTTATGTCCATGATTATGCAAAACACGGCCATGCAAAAAAGCACAAAACTCTAACACTTGCACTGACATGAACTTAGTAGGCAGAGGCACGAGTATAATTTCTGCCACTGAAACTGTTCTGTGCAATCCAATTTGTACTGATTATCGTGTCATGGCTCAAAATGACATTGCATGACATAGTGTGAATTGGAGCTCTCCAGCCCAGAGTGCCAACAGAATTGTCACTTCACTGGCATCGGGTCACTTTGCTTCATTTGCATCCTCCCAAAATTGGGGCCAGAAGAATTTTTGAAATATTCTGAGAGCATTTGCAGTGATGTTAGCTCACTAATTAGATATTTTCATGGAAAATTGAGATCGTAAGATGATTTTTTAAGCATTTTTGCTTTACTGGCATCATAAAGCCTGGAGACCCAAATGTTCATTTACAGTCATTATGTTAATGGCAATTAGTATTGACTTTTGCTGCTTGCTGGTGAGTGCGCCAAATGTTTGCAGAAAATTATAGCAACCATCAGTGAGAGCAGTGTTTATACTGACGTAATCTTTATTTGGACCACAAAGAGAGCTCTGGTACTCAGACACAACTGATACCTGAATGTGTGCAAGTGACTGATTTGTGTATTTTCAAGTGCATTGTGTACTACCTTGGCAGAAGAGAGTGTGTGGGTTTTATGAAAGGTGCATTACTGGACAGAGAGAGTAGAGAGCTCTCATCATCTGCTACATTATTCACTGAGTATTGGTGTGTGTGGGTGTGTGGATGGAAAAGCACTGGCATGACAGATTGCACCTTTGGAATACTGGGAACAGTTTTTTGAGTTAGTACAAGAGGATTTCTATGTCAAAAATGGTATCAGTATGATTATTTTTAAGTAGTCGGTTGAGTTAATTAATTCTTTTAGGGCCTAAGGGCATTCAGAAGATAGTTTAGATTTATTACAGCCTTATGTACTATGTCCTTTTTGTGCTTTTTCTTAAGGAGATCTGATCATTTGATTTGACTGGTCTTTGCCTTATTTTACAGTTGATTTTTTTGGGAGATTAAAAACTGTCACAAATATGATACCATATTGTCCATGGGATGAGTTTTTATGTGATATAAAAGTGTCTGACAGTTAGAGCTGTGTGTCAGCCTCTATTGATAATTTAGTAAAAAGGGAGCTACTTCAACAACCTCCAACACAGTTCTTTGCAAAATATGCAAACAAACTATTCATGTTGAAAATGGAAGCAACAAACTTGTCTCACCACTTCAGGATAAAGCCTGGAGTATAACCAGGCTGTGAAGGCATGCGAGGAGGAGATACTAGCAACTGGTGACGTGTGATGCAAAAGTTAAAAAAAAAAAGAGTCCACCAAAGCATTGCTGGTGCACTCACTTCAGACAGAAAGCAGAACAGTGGATGGAAGTTACTGATTGTGGTTATATGGTGAGAAAAGGAGGGCTTTCAGCAGCTGGTTAAGAAGCTCAACCAAAGATAAAACATCCCAGGTAGAAAATATTTTCCAGTTTTATTAGGTGACAATACTCTGCAAGCTTTTGAAAAGTTACAAGGTTAAGTTACTTCAGTTGTTATTAAAAACTGCTAAGGAGGCATGTTATCCTTTTACTCATTTTTTTTATATAGTGCCAGTGTGGTAACAACACAATGGAAAATATTTGCTTCACTCTGACCCAAGTGGACCTTTGCGTGTTTTTGAATGTGTAAAGTACTGGCGTAACAGTGCAGCAAGGCACTGTGTGCACTCACTCCACCTGTTTTTTTGCTGGTTGATTGTCTTTCTGGCATCGTCTCCATTGTCTGTGTGCTGTCCTGCATCCGTTTTAGCTCCATGTCTGTGTGCTCCAATTTGAATAATTATAGCTGACAGTTCAGCTTAAATAATTCGAAACTGACACCATAATGGTAGACGAGGGAAACTGCCAGGTGACTTAGGCCACGATCACAATTGCGGTATGCTTTTTCAGGCTTCACTACTGCTCAGGCACTACGCATCACTCATACAGAACATTTTCTGACTCTCTGGACAGTGCAAAGTTAGCCAGGCCATAATGGCCACATTAATAGAAATATGCTTAGTTGAAATAAAATGGATTTATCCTTTAATCTCGTTTTGGGTGCTGGTCAGACTAATTTAGCAGTCTGTAGTAATCACTTTTTGCTCTGGGAACTTGTGAAGAACATTTATCCAACATTTTTGACGTTTCATATAAAATGATTAATTTTTAAAACTGACTAAATAACGGATGGGTTTTCTGTAATGAAAAGAATCAGCAGCTACAGTCTGAGACACACATCATGTACCAGGAGAGCTTCTTTCAGTTTTGTGTGTCTCATTTTCTGTGTCACATCTGTATCTGCAGCCTGTTTTTCAATACATGTTTTTAGCATTTTTTCCTCTTCCTCAGGTTCTCTCATTTGCTTCTTCTCCATTTTTCTTTCTCCTTTTTTCCGCCTGTCTTTTCCCTCCTTCCTTGTAACGGTTACCTTTGCTCTTCTTTTGCTTCTGTCTTCCTCATTGATTCAGTCCCATCATTCTCACCGCTCCTCTCTCACACTAATCCGCAGGAGAAGGTACAGGTTTGCTCTTTGGGATTGAAGGAAAAAGGGTTTAATACCCTACCTGCACTTGTGTGTGTGTGTGTGTGTGTGTGTGTTTGTGGGTTGCTGTATGCATTCTTGCGTGCACACCCCTTTGCTTGTGTGAAATTGGGAGATATTGGTCTGAATATATAAGAGGATTCAATGATGCTGTGTTGAATTTTCATTTCTCTCTCTGCACAAAAATGACTCGGTGCCAGGACTAAGACAGGGAGAGTTTGTCTTTTGGTTCAGAGTTGTACATTTGTTCTGTACCAAACACACAGTCACAAACATACACCCTGTTAGAGGAGGAGTGTGAATGATGTATGGAGCTCTCGTCTGCGATGAGTCTCATACACCACCCCTTCCCATTACTTGTCTTTCCTGCCATTCAGGGTTCTGCGCTCTTGTTAGTGGGTCGATGAGGGCACAACTAAGGGCAACAACAACAACAAAAAAAAACCGGGCACACTCCAGGCCCTCAGACGACACTACCCATTCTTTTAGCTCTATTCTTCCTCTTTTCTATCTTTCCCTCACTCCCTACATCCATTCCTTCCTCCCTTCAACTCCCGGCCAGTAGAAATTACTTGTCCCTTTGCAAGGGCGCATCATCAATCCCATGATTCATTGCGTGTTGCCAGCGTAATGGCAGCTGCTTTGATTGAATCGAGGGGGCGCATGCGTTTGTGTCTCTGCTTGGACACAGTTGTGTGTGCGAGAGATGACTTCTGAATGAAAGGTTTATTTTTTTTAACCTTTTAAAAGCCCCCTGTTTGTCTGCCCTCCACCTCTGCCTTTGCTCCTTCTCTCGCCCCTCTGCCTCTCTCTCCTTCCATCTCTCCAGTCACTGCGCCCACGCTCTTTGGGGATGGAGCAGTGTTTGCTTGGCTGTCCCTCCCTTGTTCTCCCTTCTTTTTTGCAGGTTATCAGGCCATTTAGTACTAAATGCTAATGCTGTAATAAATTGTGTTTTTGTGTTAGGGGAATGCTCATAATGGGTACTACAATCAGAGAAATGGAAGCGCTTTTGCTCCCTGTTAATTCACTCTTTGCTAATGCATGTCTCTCTCCCCATTCAAATCTGGCCCTTGTTTGTTTCTGTCTGTCTCCAATATTCGGTTGTATTCATTTCCTTAAATATATTTTTTCATTCATCCAATTTCAGTAATGTTTGTCAATCGACTGCTTCTTCTGCTTCTTTTCTCCTTTTCCACCTTTGTTTTTTTGTCTTTGGCAGTCTCAAGCTTGCCCAGACATGAAGCTTCGATTGGGGTTAAGGCGTCAGATTGATGTCAGTGAATTCAATATAAACGGAGTGAAGCTGGAGTCAGAGACTTGACATTTCTTGTTACATCTTTAACCCTTAATCTTAGCTCTTCTCAGCTTCATATACTATGCGTGTACTGCTTTTACTAGAAGTAAATACAGTGCTGGTGCTCTTGTCCAAGTCCTAAGAAACATTGCAGTTGGTTAAAACACAGCTTTTCTTCTTCAGTAACACTTTTTTCCTTTGTTACTCTTGTCTTCAAAGCCTGTAATTTTGATTGTACATTCATCAGAACATGAAAGGTTAAGTAGGTTTTTTCTTGGTAATCCTTGTTTACTCTGCTGGCAGCCAATTCTTTCTGAATTACTAGTATTTTTTTTTAATGTATTTTTGCAGTGGAAAAAACCCACATTTCCAGGAAAGGTGGCATTTATGATCACCCAACTATATTTCTAGTATTAGAGCCCAGTTGCTAATTTATTCCTGTTTATCAAGAAGAAATTAGTGACTGGGTTTCTTCTCCAGAACCCCGTTTAAATTTATAGATATCCAAGAAATCTTTTTTAAAGTTATAACTTTGTATCAAATTTTGCTGTTCCACATCAGTTCGTTCCACCATAATCAAAAGAAGGCTGTCTCTGTCTGCAATAATTATTTGTGGATAGATATATTTGGCAGCATGGCTTTGTTCTGGGGCCTCAGATAATGTAAATATTGTTTTCTGTGGCTAAATTAGAGTGATTACTTTCTCTTTTTCCTATGACTCCTAAGACTTTGTAGAACTTTGTAGAACAATTAATAATAATAAAACAGAAAACATGCACTGAAAGTGTAGGGTTGGGGTCATTCAGTAATTACTGCCTATAGAGTAGGACTCCTGAGTTTTCCCCATAGTGAACAGTAGATTTTTAACACTAATAACTAATATTTTGTGACACTTTGTCTAATATCATCCCCTAGTGTTATTTTTCACATATCGAGTATAGACTGCTGTAGTCTGAGGTTGTTAAGAGAAAGTTGTGCACATTGCCAAAGTTTGCCATTGACATTTCTGAGGGAATTCCACATGACACCTAGATGAAATATTGGAAAGTAGATAAAGTGCACAATATAGTAAAGATGGAGCAATTTTACACATGGCCTGTCAATCTGTCCTGGTCAACTAAGAGTAATGTGGGAAAGTACTGTAAATATCATGTTGGAAGAGAGATGCAGCCGTGAGATGTGAGGAATTCATGGGCACGATATATACGCACCTCTGCCACATTCACATTTGTCGTCGTTACTAACCTCCTTGCAGTCCCACAGGTCAGATTCAATCTAAAATCAATTTTGTCTTCTCATAAAAGCTATTATCCCTTTTGTGCCTGTAGTGTACCTTTGGCGTATTTAAATTTTACAGCCTGACAATCATATATTCATGCAGAAGAAGCGTAGAAACTATTTTGGGTTATTATCTTTTGGAGTAAAATGACTTATTAAAATGTGCTATTATTTGCTTTCACAAAAGAAGATTTTTCTGCGGTTTAACTGCAGATAACTAGTTTCTCTCGTTGGAGTCTAGGACTAATGATGCCTTGGCTATTAGTCATGAGGTCACTGATGTCAGGTGGGCAGCTGATTGGACCGATAAGTGTTTAACCTGGGATGGTCCCCCACAGTGATGTCATCCCTTGCATTGATTGATGTGGTGATGGCGCTGCCTGGCCAATCGCTTCCAATAAAACCACCCGCCAAATGTCTGGGTTTGATCACGTTTTAGTGTTTGTTTGTGTTTGTTTATGTCTAACGGAAACAGAGATAAGGATTGTAAGACAGGAAGAATTAGATTGCCCCAGATAATGCTGTCTCATGCAGCCGTGTTCATATACAGAGACACGCACACTCACACACACACCCAGTTACACACACAAACATGCGCAGGAATAGTGAGGCTTTGCCAGACTGTTTAGACCAGTCGATAGGTAATCAGTTGGCGGGTATGTAACAGTAGTAATTCCCTCCTACCCACTACTCGGCCTTCTGTGGGAATTAGAGAGGTGCTGTCAGATATCGTAGCAAATTGGAATCTTAACACATACACACACATACACACACGCACATACAGGCACGCCACACAAGCTGGCAGAGGAAATTCATTGGTGCAGGGTTGAATGAGTCACATAGGACTCCCTGGAAATTAAATTTTTTTCCAATGAGAGTATGCATGGCGTACAGCAGACACAAACAAACACATAAAAAGCAGTTTGAGATTTCACACATTTGCTTGCACAGAATAAAATTTGCTGTTTTTCTGGGATTAATTTTAACAGCGCATAGCTGCCATTGTATTTCAGACTTTTCCAAATAATAGAATAGTAAAAGGAAACACCAACATTTTCCGAGTTGATTAAAATAAATTAAGATGGGATTTAAATTATTGAGGGAAGGTAGTTGCGTTGAGCTAACATGAGACAAGCCAAAGGATAATAAAGAAGGACGCACAACCTGTTATTTAAGGTCTCACGTATTCAACAGATGTTTGTCTGCGTTATCTGACTACTCATGCCATCCGTCTGCCTCGTGTCTCTTGTTTTGGGTTTTCACCTTTCTTTTCCTACCTCCTCTTCCACTCACGCTGCTCTGGTGGCACTGAGCATGAGTCAAAAACCACAGCCTGTCTGTGTGATGAATGGATCAGAGGAGGAGAGAAAGGAGGAAGGGATGGAGAGGTAGAGGAGGAAAAGGTCACAGTGTTTCCTGAATCAAAACGTCCGGTGTTTGACCATTGAGAGTGCTGGTGTTGATCTTTTACGGGGTGTCTGTTCACTGACCTCAGATAGTTGGCTGGCTGGAGGAACACTGAAGATTCAGTGTTTGCATGTCTGGAGGAGGAGGTCGCGCCAGGTGTTACATTAGCTAAGAGAGTCACAGGCATCTATTTTCCTGCTTCCTGCATTTAAACAGGGGACAGCCAAAGGTAGAAATTCTGGTAGCCTGAGCTGACATCCTGACTTAGTCCAAAATACCAAAGACAACAATCATGTGATAATGTAAATATTATCCATCCAAACTTTTTATTGACCTCTTGCTCAGTTTACGGGGACCCAAGCCTATTCCGGCTATCCTGGGGCAGGAGGGAGCGTATACCCTGGAAAGGTTCCCTGTCTATCGCAGGGCTGTAAATGTAAAGAAAAGAAAATCAGCAGTTTCTTCTCTTTGCAAAGGTGAGGTTGCTCATTTCGTTCACCCAGCAGTGCTCCCCCCCAAAAAAAACCCCTTATTAGATTGGTATTTTTCTTAATAATCATTTTCAATTATTTCTGCTGCATTCATAAGGAGTTCATATATTTAGCACTATTAGAAAGATGAAGCCCTGACATAAGAAACCCAAAGCTGATCTGTGTGAAGCATCCAGCTTCTAATGATAAAGATACAAACATCATCTGCACATAATCAGGCATACACAAACACACAACTGCTGTATGCAAAGGTAGCTGCACACAGTAATGCATTCACACTCAACGACCCTCTAATTAAAAGTTTATTCCTGTTGGCTCTACTTTTTTATTTAGTGGCTGCATTATTGTTGAAACCTGCTGAGTGGCTGTCCAATTGTGGTCAAGTCTCCTTATTCTCCCACTCTGAAATTTCCACACTCTCTCTGCTCCTAACCATGCACTCTTTTCTCTTCTCACTTTTTCCTGAGAAATTCTTCATTATTGTGTGTTTTATATTTATACTCTTCATGCAGGTTTTGACTTAATTGCTTCTCACCGCTCCACTCTTCTACTTCATCATGCTTGTTTGCTGCTTGCTGCTTTTTAAAAAAAGTTGAGCTTGAATTCCACATTCCCATCCATCCCCTTGTTAAGGTTGATAACGTATCAGTCGTGATTACGCGCCCAGGCCCTTATGCTCCATATCTTTTTGATGCGCTGAAGTCTGTTCTTGTGTTGTGTTTCTTGGCGTTTGAGACGCTGGCTGCAGTTTTGCATATGATGGCACTTGTCTTCCTCTCAGGCTCCCACAGGTGTTGTGCCTCATTGACTGGCACTTAGTGTGTACTTTCACTGAGAACAATTTAATATTCATTCTCAGTGTTTTGAAGAGATTACCTAAAGCTACTGTAATTTATATTAGCCTGTAGCTAGCCATGGAGTGGCAGATCATCATGTCAACCAGCCTAATTTCACCAACCCTCCAGAAAATGTTTGGTGATGCTTAACAAAATTGACTATATTATTATCAATTTAGTTTAATATTGTGTTATTTAAAGTGTATTCTCCTGCAGTATAGAGATTGAAACAGCACCTGTCCAACAATGAATGATAACTAGGAACCATCTTCTTCCAGTTGTGATCTGATATCAGTACCTTGGCATTGGGTATCTGCCATTACAGAGTACCAAGATTTTTATTATTTTTTTTATTATTTTATATTCATCAGTCACAAATCAGCCTCTTGGGGTTGCTAAACTAGTGTACTCCCAGTGACAATCCCAAGCCCTGATAAATGGGAGGGTTACATCAGGATGAACATCCGGCATAAAATCTGTGCCAAATCAAATATAATGATCCACCTGCTCTGGCGACTGCTTGGTCTTAGTCTTAGTCTGGTAATAAAAGTGCTTTGCTGGTGACCAGCATGAGGAGGAGGTGCCAAGCTGTTGTGGCTGTGTACTGTACGGTTCTTCCACATGCTACAGAGTCCCCTGCTTGTTAAATGAATAACCTGCTAAATTGCCAGTATGTCTTGTTTCTACAGACTTCATCCAATCCAATAAACAACACCAAACAAGAATTAAAAACAGAATAAGCTGTTTGGCATTGGCAGAGAAGATCTGCAGTTTTTTATGGGCACAACCCACAAATGCATTTACTTTTTATGCTTTATTATGCTTTATTTAGAATGATTTCAGCCAGGACATGGCATAATATCTTTAGATGTTAACCTAGCCTAGTGCAAACTTGACCTTGTAAATCCTCTGTTTGTCACTACACTATTCACGTTATTGGAGCTAACTTTTAGTGCTGTGTTGGTGTTTTGGTTTTCTTCTTTTTTTTCCTTATGGGAACTGAAAGAGCATTTAGACTTGGAAACGGATCACTGTGTCAGACTTGAGCAGATAGTAAAAGAAAAGACAGAAGATTGACAGGAGGAAGACGGTGGAGGACGAAACAGGTGATGTTGAGAAATGCTGGGGATAAATAAACAGGAAAAAAAAGCAGTGAAGATGGATAACATTCGATGCAAGAGCAAATTTAAGAAATCCACAGTAAGAGGAAGGAGAAGCGGGCATTGTGGAAAGGTATATCATCAGTGTTAGCTGGAAGTAGATAAACTCGCCTTCATAGTTCCTAGGGGATGGATAAATGCAACACATGCAGAGATGGATGAAAAAGGGGGAGTGTGTAAACGAGAACAAGTCTTCATGAAGGTGTGGATGGTATGGTATGAATTTGCACACATAAACTGGTAGTGAACTGATTTGAAGCAGTCACAATCTGGGGTATATTAGGCCTCTTTAACTACCTGGCAGTGGGTCACATAAAGGTCTCCTCACTCAATCCAAATTATTCTTGACTGTTTTGGGAACAGTGTGTAAAACAAGAAAACTAGGATGGGTTTGTAACAGTACAGCAACTTTAATGTGAAATGTGATAATCGTCTTTGGGCCTTTATTTATCTTTAGCTACAGAGAGAGGCCATCCTTTAAAACCAGCTGGTATTAGGACAGAAAGATTCCCATTTTTTTCCTCTTATTTGGATTTTAGTAAGGATGCATTCAGCTGCCTTCTCTGCCTGTACTTGTAGTTCTGATAAGCTGAGCAAATTGGAGTATTTATTACTGCACAGCACTCATTTTATTAGTACAGCCATATGTTAATTTTTTTCATTCAGTTTTTAGCTACTATCGTTGACACACAGCACCACCTGCACTGATGTTACATTCCCCTGACTCATACGGTAATTTTTCATTAATTTGGATGGGCTCAGCAAACCAGCAGAGGTAGTCGTGACATCCCAGACAGGTGGTTTAACTCTGCCTCTAACTACCTCTCGAGTCGGTCTGACTTAGCATTCCCTAACTGTTCGGGAGAAGCCTTCACAAAGCCTACAGTGGAAGACAGATTTTGCTCAGTAGACTAGCAAGCTGATAAGGAAGTACACAGCCATATTATAAATAACCTATTCAAGAGAATAGTCCCTGCTAAACTTGACACGACAGATAAATGGCAATAGAGCAGTGCACATGTGTGTGTGTGTGCGTGTTAGTCTGTATTTGTGTGTGCGACGGTTTCTGGAGGTTAATATACGCCTGGTGTAACGAGAGGGAAATTGCTTTATGCTGCTAAGCCCTCGGGCTAGAACATCACAGTTATGATGAACAAGAGTTTTACAAAGCCTTCAGTTAAGAGGCTGCCACACACACACGCACACACACACACACACACACACACACACACACACACACACACACACACGTTGAAGCATGTTTTATTGTGATATGCACTCGCACACATGCACACAATGCAGGCATACTTTAACCGGAGCCTTATCATTTGTGTTCAGACAATTGTGTGTGTGTGTGTGTGTGTGTGTGTGTGTGTGTTTGAGTCACCGTATGAGTGGAGCTGTCACAGAACAGACTGTCCCATCCCTCATCATGGCATGGTCGTAGGGTCAGGCGGGAGGGATGCTGGGTGTGGGTGGTTTGATGTCTCTGCTGATATAAAACCCTGTCAGCTGGAGACATGGCATGTGTGTGTTTATATATATGGGTGTGTGTGTGCGAGAGAGAGAGACTGATCAGTGGCTTTGTCTGTCAAACAGTCAGAACTGAGAGGACCTGATTGAAAGCAGTCTAAAAGGTCAAAGTCAAGAGTCAGATCAAAGAGCTGAGAAGTATCTGTTTAGTGATTGTGGTGTGGCCATAAAGACGTGCATGGAATACACACACACAGAGACACACACAGACACACACACACACACACACACACACACACACACGCACAGCTGTGTACACAAGCTCAAACACATTTCAGGGATCAATACACTGGAATCAGGGACAATGCTGTAATTCAGTGTAACAGTAATGAATGTTCCAATTAGGCTGTACTCAGCAGTACATCCTCACAGTACAGCTTTTACAAATTGTGCTTGTGTGTGCAGTACACAATGTGTCTTGGTGTATTTAGGTGTGTGTGTGTTTGCAAGACATATTTCTACTGTACCATCTATCTCTGTCTCTCCTGCACACCAGCATTCACGGTAAGATTGCAGCTTATTACCTGTCTTTGGCGGGCTGTCCCGAGGGGCGGCCAGGGGATATTGCTGCTCAGGGACCTGCTGAGTGTAGGTCACAGCACCGCTGGCCACCGTATCCTGTGGTGACCACAGGAGTGTTACCTACTGTTCTAATCCTTATATTTCATTATTTCACTCTCTACTATATTTTTACTCTAGGGTGAGCCTTCAAAAGAAATCTGTGAGAATATTTCAGTATTTATAGGACTGACACGCATACATTTTCTTGAACATTTACAGATCAATAGAAGTATTCTGACAAATATGGAGCAAAGCCTGGCAGTGAATTAAACTGAAGCTCTGCTGCGTCATACACATGTAACACATGTATGCTTTGCTCTCCTCATATAGTATATCAAACACACCCTTCCAGTCTGGTGGTCCATTTGAGCTGCAACATTTACATGTGCTTGACATGTCAGTGCACTGCTCCCCTGCCTTCTGTTTTAATTCCTCCACCACCCTCAGCATCTACTTTTAGGATCTTGGAAGAAATTTACTTATGACTCCCTAATTTCTGTGTGATGCCAAACGATATCCTGCTACTATTATTTTAAACGTGAATTGTTTTACTGAAATTTTTATAATGATAGCTACTGCTGTTCTAATAAATTTATGATTAATATGTATTTAGCTACGTTTAGACAATAGTATATGCTGTAAGAAGGATTTTTTCTTTCAGTACTACAGCATGCAGTCATGTGCAGGAGGTTATGCACTGAACAGGTTGCCAGTAAGTTGTGACTGACTTAGAGAGACATCCAGTCACCCTCAAATTCATGCCCATGCCCACTTAGAATCACTTAGAATCACCAGCTAACCAAACATGCATATGTTGGGACTGTGGGAGGAAGTTGAACCCACATAGACATGGGGTAAGTGTGCAAACTACACAGAGAGGTCCCAGCTGGCTGCTGGATTTCAGTACAGGACCTTCTTGCTGTGAGGTGACAGGACTATTCACTTTACCCCTGTGTTGAAATTGAAATAATCAATATTTGCTGCTAGTTCCTCAGCTGTCTCTCTCAGGCTCTGCCAGGGTCTTTAACAAATATGATGTGTCTCAGTTCAAAGGAAGTGATGCCACAGCAGAGTCCTACATGGGTCCATTCCTGCAAACTCACACCTAGAACCAACCAAGTACTTGTGTTCTAAATCAAATCCAGACCAGACCTGAGCATTTAATAAGTTCAGTTGTTTAAGCTCAACTTATTTAAGATTATTTTACATTATGTACTTTGTACAAATCTCTGATTTTCTGAGCTCCAACTTTTTGCTCATGTAATAAAAACTTAGTCAAAGATAACTGATCTGTAGTAATCACATGTCAGCATATCTAAAGTGCCTCCCATTGATAACCATCAGCTGCAATGTCAGGTCTGCAATAAACAGCCTGATTGTATCATAGGCACTAACTAAAGAATATGAATTATAGCAGCTCATTAGGGTTGATACTCTTTGAGTGTATGTATGTCTGTAAATTCATTTTCCCTGCTTCCATATTTAGTTCATTTTCACATTTGCAATAACCAGTGAATTAATATAAATATACTTTTTACCTAATACATATACTCTGTGCTGCATGGGCTGTACTTATTTTTGGTAGTATCTTCCTTTAGCATGCGGACTGCATTTAGACCAAGCTGCGATATATCCACACTGGGGACTTCAGCTCCAGCTGTTATGTGGCTGCTCTGTTAGCAGCCTGATTGCAATGACTTCTGCCTGCACTTACAAAACTTTCATTTTTTATATATATATATATATATATATATATATATATGTATATATATATATGAGTAAATGTAAATTTTCAGCAAAGCTAGTCATATGCAGATTATTACACTTAGTTAGCTGTAGAGTTGTGCCTCACTCAGTCACTGAATTACGCTAAACCTTTGTCTGTCTTTGACATACCCACATTCACATGGGTTGAAATTGTGTAAATCTTGCTAAGGAAAAGAAATTATTTCAGGAGGTGCTGAATTTGTCTGGTTCTTGTAGAATGAAAATGTTGTCCCTGTCACTATAGCTGTGCCTTTAGCACCCACACAGAGAGACTGATTGCGACATTCCTGTTGTATATGCCACCATCTGCTGAAAGGATCCCAGGAGACAGGAAGGTTTGCTAAAAGTTTCAGTAGTGCCAAAGTAATGTGACTCGCCATCAAGTTTTTTAAAAGAAAAGAAAGAGCTGCATGACTTTGCCTTGTAGTATGTGTGTTTTTTTTCTTCTCCTCATCATTTTACATCTGAAACAGGGTAATTTGTTTATGAAACATTTGGTCATGCTTGAGCTCTGGGAAACGTCTGCATCCATGTGCAGCGCCGAACATAACAAGTGCTTTTTTAGCAGCGTGATGTAGTGCACAGTCAAGGGTCGTGTGAGGAGAGGTTCCCTTTAATTCATATCAGAAATCTTCTTTTATTCTTTGAAATATCTGCTGCTTCACTTTTACACCCTCCAGCTTACACATATTAAGTAGATCAAAGTGAATCTCTCCTGTCCATCACAGTTCAGAATTGCATTTCGTTATGTAAACCACAGAGGACTGAAATGACAGTAATTATGCAGCTCTTTTTGTATCAGTACATTTTACAGTCATGGACTAAGTGATGTGATTATGTGAATTTTTTGGATCCATTATTCAGTGTTCAGGAGTTGTAAAATGGTTATTTTAGATTATTTTGAAGGCATGACACATCACACACACACACACACACACACACACACACACACACACACACACAAAAAAAAGATTGACCATGATTACATAATGCTATAAAAGCCTTCTTTATTTACTTTGAAATAAAGTGGCATGCATTTCAGATTACTTAAAGCAGATGTGACATCTTACTGTGATGCAAAGCTGCACAAAAAACCCTGCAGTATGATATTAGCTTGTGGTACAATGATTTTTTTTCTGCATGAGCCACCTTGCCTTAAAAGTGGCTTTAATAGTAATGCTTGCAAGGCAATCTCTAAAAAAAAGTAACTGTACAAAAGATTTTTATCAGTAAAGTATTGAAAGTGCCAGTAAAGTCTTTATGATACGTTCTGATTTATTTCACACCGTCTGCTTTATTTAAAAAAAAAAAGTCAAGTATTACAATAGCTCTGAATTATTTTCAAGGCTTTGTGCTTTTGCTCAGCTGTCGAAAGTTTTGCACAGGGCTGGGCATGAATTATATTTGTCAAATGGTTTTCTGAACCTGAGCAGTTTTTTTCCTCTTACATAAACTAATTGAAAGGGTAAAAAATCTGCACCATGTTAAGTCATTCTTGTGCAGCGTCATCTACAATATCTACATAATGTGCGAAGTAAAAATTAAAAGTATTCTCTACAGTGTTCGCAATTTTGCTTGACTTGTAGCAGAGCAGTTTTTAATATGCAAGAAAACATCCCCAGCCTTTAGTCTTTCTCTCTCTCTACAGCAAGTAGATTGCTGCAGAGCCCCGGCCTGGGAGAGAGACTGCAGAGAAGGGAGGACTAGCTGCCAGCCCCCCTGCTGATTAGCTTGATTAATTAGACCCAGACTTTATCAAAGTGATATTTGGAGTTTGTATGCAAAGAGGCCCCCAGTAAAGGTAGCAGTTGTAGTGCCATTTGTGCTGTCATTGTGTATGTTTGCTGTCTCCCTTGAATTAGCATCTACCATTTATTCTCACGTAGCCCTTAGATGCTGATTTACTCAAAATACCACAGCACTTTAAAAAAAAAAGAAAAAAAGATCACTTCCTTTACGTGTTGATGTGTCACTGTCACTGTTTAACAAAACGAGTGTCACTCTGTTGCACAGATGGTAATTTGTTGGGTTTTTTTTATAGATCCAAGTTTCTGCTAGTTATAACTACCACTTGGAAGGCTTTCTCATAAACACACATTGACTTCTCTTGTCAAATTGTCTCTTTTTAGTCAGCAAGGCTCATCAAATCTGACCTGATGTCACAACCAAAACATGGAAGAGTTCTGGATATTAGGGACTGCAGTCTCCAGGTCGAAAGGTTGATATGCTCTTATCTGCCTGGATTCTCATTGGCTGGACATTCATTGATATTATGTTTGGAGAAAAGTGCTATATAAATAGCTTTCCATGAATAAGCCATTTATTTTTTTGTTGTCAGGGGAACAGACTACCTGTGGAAAAACATGTTGTTTTGAACATGCACCATGACATAGTGTCTAAAAATGGTTGGCTTACTAATGCGTGTTAGGATGTTCTGCCAAATTTTGTGTTCAGCTTGAGACTTTGTAAGGTGCCAACTCTGATAATCATCACACTCAATGTGTCTAATAATCATTTTATAAAGGCAGGCTTGTGCAGCGACAACTTCGATGGCTCCACTGAGCACCACTAGCAGCAGTTACACCGACACCAGGCTTCACATGAATCCTCCACTCTCATCAAAATATAAAATTGTATGACCAAATGTAGGACAGGGAACATGAACTGATGAATTGCCAGATTTATTCCTCCTGACATGAGGTCCTTAGCAAGATTATTATCGTTAACGAAAATGAACGAAATAATGAAAACTGAAATTGAAAAACATTTTCGTTAACTGAAAAAAATAAAAACTATAATTAAAAGGAAACATTTTTTAAAATGTATTTAAACACCCTGTGGATTGATATGAACTTTTTTTCCCTACCAGTTTTAGCAGGGAGTGCCATATAGCACCTCACTGTGTCTGTATGTGTCTGCTCACTGCACTGGTCTGCAAAGTAATGGCAGGGAAAGCGGCGGAGTCCCATATGGGGTTTCTTTGATTACGATAGCGAGACAGATAGAAGCAAGTGTCTTGTTGTGGATGATGAAAAAATGTGTGCACAAGGCGGCTACGGAAACCGCTCTGAACCTATGCAGTAACCCACAACGTGACCTGACGTGTACCTCTGGAGACACGATCTAACTACGCATTGGGTTCACACAGCCCGCAATCATTGTAATTAACCTGTTCAGCACTGCCGAGTCCACTTGTGCATTTCCGGCTACTTTTCGCTGCAGTGTTTGAATTTATCAGTAAGAGGTTAACAATCAGGAATAATAATTAAAGCATCAAAATGAGGACTTACAAATGTCAGCAAATTCCTGGAGGGAGAAGATGAAACTATCAGAATGGAGGTGAGTGAAAAAAGTGAGGGACAAATATGTTTGCAGCCAAAGAACTGACCACAAAGAACGAGGACCAAGGAGGGGAACAAAGTCCCAGCTGGGATAATTCAGCTCACACAAGCATAAATGCAGCAGTGACGTCAGCAACATGTAGGTTGTGTACAGAGGCCCCCGCAAAGACCCAGCACTGAAATCTAATTAGCGAGCATCTAACCAAGCTAGCTCACTGAGCAGCTCCGACAAAGAAGCAGCTTCATGTGGTGGATAACATCGGGATGCAGTTGGATATGAGCTTTGATACCTTCAAAGAGTTGCTGCGTTCTGATGTTACACACCACGTGCGAGGTGTTGTTAATCTACTGCACTGATGCTGAAGTTTATTGGGAGTTTACTGTAGAGTTTATTGGGTTATGGAGTTTATGTTTTTCTCTGTTTCTCCCTGTTGATGTCTCACGATGTTCATGTGTGTCACGTAATGCTGCTGTCTTGTGAACAGTTGGTTGTTGAATACAATTTTTTAAACGTATCTTTTGTCGAGTTCTTATTATGCAGTGGTTACTCTTGCACCTTGAATCTTGCATTTGACAAAGTATGAAAAAACTCAAACTAATACTAAAACTAAAACCACTCAAAAACTAATTAAAACTAACTAAATTAGAGGGGGGGAAAGTTAAAATGAAATAAAACAAAACTATAATCTGACATCTATAACTATTATAACCCTGATCCTTAGCAATATTCCTCGATAGTTCTCATGCTTGGATCACCAGTCAATTTATTTCTATTTCTGGAAACCGAAAGAGTATGAGGAAGTGCACACTGGCTGGCTTTGAGTCTGTTATCATTTCATTGTAAAATAATGATGCTAAAAAGATTTCATATGCTGCAAATAGAAGCTTTTATGGTTATCTATGATTCATTTAGTTTAATAAAGATAGCGGGTAAAGTGCACTCAGTGTACTGCGGTTGATTTAGTTAATCTAGAAACAATATGCAGGTCTCCACTGTTTCACAATTCCAGTTGAGCAGTTTTTTTTTTCTACTAAAGCGCTGCTGGATATATTTTACCCCGACTGTACAGGTTCCTGTTGTATAGGCTGAAGAGAAAGAGCTAGAAAGAGGGCTGAGATTAATCAAAGGATGGGCGTGATTGAATGCAGACTAGATTATGACGGACAGCTTCAGGTGAGACTGAGCTCACTTATTTTTTTCTAAGGCCTCAACAGCTTAGGCCACACACTTTCCCTACACGCAAAGAGATCTTTGCAGGTGTTACACACAAACCACAGAGCACTTGTGTGTCCGTGAAAGAGAGTACTCTTTCATGTGTTTGGTTATCATGTATGCTTACATGCCAACTTGAAATAGCTTTTTTTTTTTGCTTCCCAATAATGTGATATATCTTTCGTTTCTCTTCTTCTCTTTCTCTCGCATATTTGCACATTGCTTCACTTTCATACACACACAGTCTCTCATTTAGCCTTTCTACCAAAGACGTATCGCTTTCACTCTTTCACCACTTTACGTTTGATCAATCTCTCCCCCTTCTCTCCAGACCTGTAGCCAGTAGTGGAGTTGATGGCATACAGACCATTTTCTGCGAGTCGGAGCGCCGTTGTGTCTTTTCCATTAGCTATTCATGAGCTCTCCTGGCTCAGGTCTGTGTACCTGGATTGGCGTGTTCAGGAGATGCAGTCGCAGACTGAATGTGGATTAACGAGAGTGTCACGTTTAATTCAGGCATGTGATGTCACCGGCATAGCGAGCGAGAGGGGAGCGGCGGAGAGAGATAGGATGATTGTTTATCTCATCAATAGAGTAAAGGAAAAGCAGGTCCTGACCCGTGCCAATTTCTTCTGTGTACACATTGATTGATTAGCTGCGTCTGTGGATATTAAGTATTTGCTACCAAGAAACAGCAGTGCACTTGTTGATGTTTTTGCGCCTGTGCTGCGCATGCACCGCATTTCTTCACGCTCACCATTTGTCATCATATCCATAAAAGCAGATAGAGACAATAAAAGGAAAGAAATCAAGAGAGGTGGGAAGATTGAAATGAAGGAGTGAATGAATAAAAGTGCTGACTGCGTGGGGGGCATGATGGGCCGCTCCCATCATCGGCCGCAATGCTAAGTGACAGCATGGGAGTGAAAGAATGAGACAGAGGGGAGGGAGAGGGTGAGATGGAGATGATGGGGCAGCGTACTAGGGAGCAGAATCAAAGAGAAAAGGGAGGGCAGGGCTCGAAGAGGAGGACGAAGGAATCGAAGAAATGTGAGAGGGCGCTCAATGAAGTGAGAGGGAAAGAGAGCACGGAAGGTGAGTAGTGGTGTATGTACTCACCTGAAATCACTTGTCCTTTTTATCTGTAGCTCAACTGAGCTGGAAGAGTGCCAATATAAATGACTGCTTGTCATGTCTCTATATATTTCTATTTTCTGTAACAACTTTTAACATTTGTAAGCTCGGAGGTGAACTGTGAGATGCCAGCACAATCTTTGCTCTTTCTGCACATACACACCACATGTGTGTGCACAGTCTCACATGCGCGCACACACACACACACACACACACACACACACACACACACACACACACACACTGCATTGACTTACAAATTGCAAGAAGACTCAGGGAGATGAAACTCTGAACTTTGAATCCCTGACTAGCTTTGAAGTTTTCAAACATCTCTCTCTCTTTCACTGTCTCGTCCCTCAGCCGTAACTCGAGTACTTGAAAAAAAGAGGTGTGGTATCGTCGTAATCCACGGGGGAAGCTTTAGTAATTGGGATTTTAAAAAAGTCTCCTTCATATGTTCTCTGCTCCCAGCTACAGCTCTTTTTCTTTCTCATGACCATTTACTGCATGGAGAAGCTCTCCTGTGCCTTTTTGTCTATGCACTGGCAGGATTTAATATATTACTTTATTGTTAAGTTTGGGTGGTAGCCAAGATCAAGATAGTGGAGTATCTTTTTCACTATGTGAATTTCATAAAACATATCTGATGTGTAGTCTCGCAAGACAGTGAGTTAAATCGGCCTCGCTGCAGTGCTCACAGGTCCCCGTCAATTGACCAGCCACCATTTAGAGCTAACACAACTAGTGCTGGTGCTAGAGTCATTCCCTGTGTACTGGTAGTTTATTTTAATAAATACAAACACTTTTTATAAATCATAAAGTGACCCCACACTTTGTGTTTAAGACCATTTGTCTTAATGGAAATACTTTTTTTTCATTTTACACCCAAGATATGTTATTCTCTTCTCAACCTTTTTTTTTTTTAAAATAAATATGCCAACATTTGAGTTTCTTAAACTATTGCTGTAAGAATCTTGATGGCAAAATGTAAAGTTATGGATTTCTAAACCAAGATACATACTCAACCATGTTTTCTGTGTATTTTAACTTGTACGTGTATTAGACTACAAATGATAACACTCTGCTGTTTCTGAATATCAGCTGAGTGTTAGAAACTGAAGTGCACTTTAAGAAGAGATGTAAATAGGCAAGAACCCCCCCACCCCCTGCTCAGTAATCACATTTGGCCTGTCTTATTTTAATCCAGTGATTCACTAAGTTGTACACACACACAAGCGCACACATAAAAACACAGTGTGCATCCACCCTAACACGAGCTCAGGTTATGCAGAGTTTGAATGAGCTGTCTTGTCTCTTTGCATTATGTGCCAATGACTGCTGTCATGTCTGTCACAATGAGGACGTACATATTATTGTTCTTCTTTTGAGTTCAGGACCAGCATCCTCTTAAGTTAGCACTGAAAGGTATTGCAAGAAGAAGTGATATGATTCCAATACACTGGCACCAAATATCAGCGCTTTTAATTAGGCCTGTTAGATTGAGGTCTTAGAGACCGGTTGGTGACACACTGGCAGCCTTTGGTCACTAGTGATTAATGTGTGTTCCAAGTCGATTAGCGAGTGGTTGCAGCCTCAGTGCAGCACCGTATATCACTTTGCAACCAGTTTCACCTGGTAACTACCAGCAACCTCCAGTAACTTCTCACCAACTGGTTGGGGAATATACATTTTTTCCCTAGCGACCAGCGATTGCAAGGGGGCCACCAATCAGTCTTTAGGTCTGCATGATTGCGCCTGGCATGGTGTTCAGGCTTTCAGGCTCTGAAAGGGCTGGCTTTTCAGAGTCACTAAGTTGTGACTTCTTGACTATATTTTAGAGATATTTTTTCTTCTTAGGCTTAAAAAAAATATTAAACTGGTGATGATGCCTTGTACTGTATCAGACATCTCTGTGTCACAGCAACATTGTTGTGTTGGACAGCATATTGTGAGTTTCTTAGTGATTCCCACCCTAACATTGAAGTGTACTGCTCTAAAAAAAAACAGACTTCAGGCATGGATAACTTTCATTTGTTCCAAACTAAGAGTAAGTAGTGACTGACTCGCTCACCACCCTGCTTGTTAAACTGGGACGGCGACTGCTGTTAAAGACTTTTTGGTGAAAATAAGTATCTCTGCAAGCAAACACGGCTCAAGTTTGTCTCAAAGACAGTTTGTGACAGCGGAATGATTAAAGTTATTTTGAACAACCATCTCCTAAGACTATGCTCACGAGCATCTCTTAAATTTTTACCCAGAAGACATCTAAAAATACCCACTCCACTGGCTACACACTGAATTATTCGGCAAACAATGAGCACATATGCCTCAAACCTCTCTCTCTGTGCTTTCTTAGTCATTATCAGTGGATTTGTTTGCTATTACTGGAAACATCTGTGCTCAGATAGGTTTGTGTCTGACCTTTTATGCCCAACTGTGGTTGTGTTTAAGTTCTCGCATATGTGTATAAATGTGGAAGTAAGTAAACACTCAGAACAGAAAGTCATATCGTATCTTGGCAAGGACATTTGCCAGTGTTATTGAATTAATTTGAGTCTGTAAGAATGTAAGAAGAGTGTTTACCTAGACACAGTCTGCCCTTCAAATGGTGTGTCACTAAGCTGCCCTTGTCTGGGGAGGAAGAGGGAAGGAAGGAGGGAAGAAAGCTGGTAGAACGGGGAAGACATGGTGTGTGTTGCAGTTGGTGGCAGATGTTGTCACTGTGGAAAGGAGGAAGTAAACATCTACGTTCGCACACACATTCTTGAATTCACAGGGCGTATGGACTCTAGCACAGACATAAAGACACACACACACACACACACACACACACACACACACACACACACACACACACACACACACACACACACACACACAGGCATTCTAAAACACCTCCCACGTAGCTGACAACAAATTAGCTAAAATGTGTGAGGAAAAGGGCAGCTAGTCAAAGACAGTGAATTAGTTTGTCAGAAAAGCAGGTTGGAAAAGTGAAACTTAAAACCCTTAAGTTTTTGTTTTTTTTTTACACCCACTCAGGTAGTGTATAAATGGCATTGCCAAAGGACATAGCGTGTAGTTCTTTAGAATAGAGAGCTATGCTTCAGTCCAACTCAAAATCAATGCTGTCAGGTAGAGATGAAAAGAGGCTAGAGGTGAACATAAGGCAATGATGCTGGAGACTGATGAAGGCAGATTTGATAAAAAGACTGGAAAGTGAGATGAAGCAGTGTTGACTGTGGCACAAAGTTCAGAGCGGGTGGTGAGGATGGATGCTGGAGACGTGCTGCTGGTTCTTGTCTAAATTTCTTTTTTGGTACAAGAGTAAATTACTCATCACTGGCACTGACGTCGGCGTTTTCCTAAAGGAATTAGTACAGAACCTTCAGGATGACGTCAAGCACGCTTTTGACTTTTCAGGTGTGAGGGCACGCTTTGTTATTTCACTTTCGGTGTTGGAAAATATTCCAGTGTTAGACATTAGTCACGTCTGCACAGAGTCATCTGCTAGTCTATTTTAAACTCATCTACTCCCTGGAATTCTTGTCATTTGCACCATGATGTCACATTAGGCTCATTAAAGTCACCTATAATTTTATGAGGTCATAAAGCAGGGATGGGGATTGGTTAAAATCACATATTATATCTGGAAGAGGTGTCACACTGCTAGGTTTTCAGGATGGTTTTGAAAGTAGCCATTGTCCTAAAATATTCAGATGATCAGCTCAGAATTCCTCATAGGAGAGACAGTTTCTGAATATCTGGTGACCTCAAAGACTTTTGCCTGAAAAAGGGTGGATGGCTTAAAGAATTTTAAGTGAGTTAGATCTGAGTTACACATGCCTAAAGCCTCTCTGTAGTCCCCTGGCAGCCTCCAGTCACTAGGGAAAATATGCATTCTGGTTGGCAAGTGGTTGCTAGCAGTCGCTGGGTGAAATCAGTCACAAAGAGGGTGCAACACCAAAAACCTCCTTATGATTGCCTTGCTCTTTAGCAGGTTGCCCCTGTCGCTTGTAGTTTGCATGGAAAATTCTGAATTGTCTGAAAACATTTGCTAATTAACAACAGAGTGATAATGAAAGTTGAAAAAGTGTGAATGGAATCCATTTGCAAAGTAAAGGTTGTGCCTCACCACTGCAGCCAACACATTTCCAAAGGTGCAACTTTTACTTTGAACACAAACTGTTTCTGTTTCCGGTTGCATTGCACAGTTTCACATCCACTTAGCAAGCAATTGGCAGGTGTTTGCAGACAAATGATTACAACGAGGTTTATGGTGCAGTACCGTATACCTCGATGATGCAACCAATTCCAGCTAGCAACAGTAAGCAATCTTGCGCAAGCACGTGTTAAGTGGTCGAGGAATATTAAGTTGTTCCCAAGCAACTACCAGTGGTTGCCGACTGGTCTGTAGGCCTGTGTGGCTGGGGCCTTAATCACAAGGTCTGTCACTCTCATAAAAGTCTAATTGTCATGTAATTATATTAGTAAATTGGATAAAATTATTAAAAGGAAAAAGTGCAACTCACTTTTGTCCACACACAGAGACTCAGTCACAGGATCCCTGCTGTAATGCTTGAATAAAAGAAGAGGGTGCAGAGTGAAACAAAAATATTATGCTGCTGTTTAAGATGCGGCCCCTTTTTCTGCCCAGCTCCCTGCACCTTTTGCCTCCCTCACCCTTACTTCTCACCTGCACTTCTTTGCTTAGATGACCTTCTCCCTCTCCCTCGTCCTCCTCCTGCTCCCTCCCCTCTTTACCTCTGTCTGGTCTGCCGGGCTGTCACAGTGATATCCCAGGTGCCGCGGTTTTGATCTCTGCCTTCAATAATGAATGAAAGGATACAATTCGTCAATCACTTCAAAACCATGTAGCCCACATTGCCCAAGGTCAGGACAGTGGCAGCTGTCAGACAGGATGATGGCTAGCATAGACAGGTGAGTGGAGGATGTTTGGCCACATGCATCACACGTACACACCGAAGAGAGCACCTGGACTTCGATAGAGGAGGAGCAGATAAAAATGTATCGAAGAAGAGGGTCTTCCTCTGTAGACGCAGAAATGGATATTAAAACAGAACACTGTGATCGGGAGAGATAAAGAAGGAGGAAGTTTTGAGTGATTTTTAGTGGTTTCATTTCTCTGAAGAACTCAAGCTACCTTTTTTTAGGTTCTCATTCTAATTCTGTGTGTGTGTTTGGAGGTGTGGGTGTGTATCAATGTGTGATGAGTGGGGTGAGAGAGATAGAGCCTGGAGTCATGTTGTCAGACTATCACATGTCTGAATGCAGTCGCTTTTGTGAAAATCTCTCAGTATCAATGTGGATTTGGGTCAAGTGTGTGCGTGAAGCCCGGTGGCGGTGATGGAAAGGTGATGTAGTGATCGTGTGCGACAGTTTCAGGAATAAACTGGTTTTACCTCCACCCATTACTCCATGGTGGTATAAGTGGTGCACACATTGTCCTCCTTTGGCAGCTGAGTCTGATTGATTGTTATTGTGTGTAAATAAAAGTTTGTTTTCCACCTGTAGAAAGACAAATGTTTTTAATGAGGGGAGGTAGAGTACAGAGGAAACAGTAGGGGAGAGTGAGGCCGGGGGATAAAAAGAAAATGCAGAAACAAAGGAATAATTATCATCTGTGCTAGTTTGTGTGTCATTCAGAAGTATTGAGGCATTTTCACAGTTGCTTATGTGCTCGACTTTCTTCACAGAGAAAAAGGATGCTGCTGTCTCTGTGGGAGGTATTTATTTCACTCCCTCCCAACGCTCCCATTCACCTCCTTGCTCCTCCTGTCCGCCTGTCTGCTCATCAGAAAATAGGAGCTGACAGTTGTTTGTATGTGTGTGTTTTGGTGTGTGTGTGTCTTAGTAGATGTGCCCTGCAGCGTGGCCCACCTCTTAAATGTCACTGATCATAGTCTCTTCCACCTGATTACCCCAACCTCCCCTCTTCCCCAACACACCACCGCTCCACCTCCCACTTTTCTGCTGCATCCTTTCTGCCCCATTTATTACCCCTCCTGCCTCCCCCGTCCA
The DNA here is from genome assembly GCA_024447675.2 of Pterophyllum scalare. Classification (NCBI taxonomy): domain Eukaryota; kingdom Metazoa; phylum Chordata; class Actinopteri; order Cichliformes; family Cichlidae; genus Pterophyllum; species Pterophyllum scalare. The sequence continues at coordinate 53,783 of JAMQGT020013286.1, forward strand.
TGAAGCATGACCCCATGTGACTGTAGCATGCGAGGTTGAGAGTGCGTACATACTTCCAATGGCATAAGGTGCTTTTCTTCTGTACCAAAGTAGCTGTTTGTGCAGAAGAGTTTCATTCAATTAGAGTGCATTTTGTTCAAAACTGACATTTCAGCTCGATGTCCTATAGAGACATATGCATACACATGCATGGATATATATACTCACATGGTTACACTGACATTATTAAATGCCACAGAAAGCAATAAACTGACATTTTATAATTGACTGCTCAGGCACAGTTTTGATTAACACAACAATCTTGATTATAAGAACCAGAATTACACACTGGCTAATGACTAAATGGGCACAGATCAAACTGGCATATGACCAAAGTCAATCCTGTTTGCACGTTTGCTTCCCTTCACCTGCTACTGTAGCGTCATCATTAATGAAACCAGACCAAAAGAATTCAACTTTTAATCTTTCTCCTTGACAACCTTCTGTTGTAGAGGTTGTACCTCTCATCGCATCGTGCTATCAGTGGCTTTGACACAGAGGAGCTAACCCTCTCACAAGCAAAGTCAGGCACGTTGACTTTGAACTCAAGCCTCAACTGTTCCTCAACTCCTGTGTAATTGTATGTGTATGCGCACGTGACAGTGTCTGCATCATGTCTTGCTGGTCTGACATCTGCCAATCAGCACATCAGGATTAGTCAGTCAACTGCCAGATCTTCACAGACGGCTATCAGTCAAAGCTTGTAGAAACCATGATTGGAGCAGGCAAGAAAGGAGCTTGAGGGGAAGGAGCTGTGATTGGCTGTCTTAGCAGAAAGAGAGGTTAGGGAGAATGTTATGTCTTCAGTGAGAGGTGCTTTGTTCTTGTAGGCACCTTGACATTCAGCAGTCAATTAAAGCAGCTGGCAACTTGAAAAGTCACGAGTTAAACTCCTGATCAAAGTTCCTCACTCACATCCCTTGTGCTCTGCTCCATCTTACAACTGATGAAGCAGGGGGAAACATTTTCTTCTCTTGTGCATGCTTCTTCACTGTTTTATGTCCAGGAGTAGCGCTTCTTGTCTGTGGTCTTTTGGAACCTTGTGTACTCTATCTCATAGTTCGACTAAGGCCTGCTGGGATCAGTGGGTGAGCTCCAGCCCAGTGGATTAATGTCAGTGCCACTTTGATTTCATCATCATCAAAGACAGCAGGTGTTTTCTGCTTAACTGTCATCTTCCTTGGTCAGTGCATTCCCTCAGTTAGTGCATGCGTGCGTGCATATGTGTTTGTGTGTGTGTGTGTGTGTGTGTGTGTGCGCGCGCGCACACATGCATGCTTGTGTATGTGTGTAAAACAAAGGCAATGGGAGAGTGGTCTAGCCTCAAAACTGATGAGACCAATATATAAACTGGGACAGCCGCTGATGACATTTCAGAGATAAAATCCTACAGTGTGTGGTGTTTAATGAGTCTAATCGTTTGCCTTTTGATTCAGCTGCTGCCCTTCGTTCTCATTAAGATGATTTTAAACATGTTGGCTTTTTTACGTGTGGGATCAGTGCTGTCAACATCATTCACCAGGAGGAACGTGAAAATGATTTTAAAAAGTGCAGTAGGCCACGAGGGAGAATTATTTTTTAACCCAGTTCATCAGCTTTCAGGTCAGAGCTGCAGCTCACCTGATATGCGCCTCACTCTTGTGAGGTTCACTCACCTCAAGCTCTCTGTAGAATTTACGTCTGGTTTTGCCTTAGTTCACTATTTTAGCTGGATTTTACATCGGTGAAGGTTTCAGTTTTGATGGACCATTTAAAAACTGGGGCTCCTATGGGCTCTTGAGTTTGCTTAATGATGTAACTCTAATCATACGTTGGCTGTTATCCAGTGTGCTGATCCTTGTATTTGCTCATTAGCGCAATGTGCGCTCCTTGCTGACTGTCAGTGAGAGGCTGTCTAGTCTTCTTGAGTTCACTAAGCTTTGCGGAGCAAGGATTCATCGGTGACAAATATAAGTATCAACACACATATGTATGTTTTCACCTGAGTTGTTGGACGGAAGAAATCAAATCTAATTTCTCAACCCTTTCATGTTACGCAGTTCAATTAATTAGCCCCTTTTTCTGACTGGTAGCAACATGCCAAAAACTCGACTCATAATTCTTCCTCTCGCCTCACACACTGTCAGTCCAATTAAGTGCTTTTAAATGCCTGTTGAAACAAGCTCAGGCAGACTTATTAGATTAAAAAGAAATAGAACTCATTCGCACCCCGTAATCAAATAGACTGCCATTGCCATGAAGGAGAAAAAAAATGCTTAGCCATGCAACTTGTACCCACATATGCATACAAAAATTACTCATAAAAAAGACTGATTTAGTTATTTCCTCCCCTTCGACCTCATGCGTCAAAAAGGCATGGCGAAGGATGAGAGAGAGAGAGTGTGTGTGTGTGTGTGTGTGTGTGGAGAGAGAGAGAGAGAGAGAGCGAGAGAGAGAGAGAGCGTGTGTGTGTGTGTGTGTGTGTGTGTGTGTGTGAGAGAGAGAGAGAGAGAGAGAGAGAGAGAGAGTGTGTGTGCGTGATACAGCCTACCAGTAAATCAGTATTCATAGACTATAGCCAGCTCTGCCGACCCTGTCTCACAGTAGGGGTTTAGCTCTATGAAGATAAAGTGATTTTTCTGGAGTGAGCGAACCCTAATTCTGACCTGACACACACATGCACACCAGCACTGTGCATGCACGAACACACACTCATACGGAGTAATTAAGCAGGCAGAAATGAAATCCTCAGCTTTGTTTGATCCCAGCACTCTCATTCTCTCATGTTGATGCTCTGAAATACACTTGCACCACAGGGTTTCCTTGCATCTGAATGCAAACGGCATCACCGAAGAGCTTTTCTGACCACCTGTCAAACTTCCAACCTGAAGAAATCAACATTTTTAGCTGTGGTCTTACTCTCTGCCAGAATCTTGACCCCATGTAGAGAAGATTTCACATCTAACCGCAGCTGTTGCAGTGAAATTCAGGGTTATTTAACACAGTGTAATAATGATTTTTTTTCTCACCCGTTTCTAAAGGACAAGTCATTTAGGGACTAATTTTCACCACACATTTGCTCTGTGCTGTAAAAATTCAGCAGTGAAGAGGAGAGTAGAGAGAGCAGGATCATGGTGGACCATCAGCCCTGAAGGCACAACCCTGGTCTTCTCCTCCTCCTGTCCTTTCATCCTCCTCTCCTCTCTCTCGTTTCTCTATCACAGCGCTCATCTCCCCGGCAAATTGAATTCCTCCCTAGAATCTGCCTAAGCAGCTTCGTAAGACCAGGCTGAGAGTGGCTATGCACACGTGATACGTAAAAAACAAAACAAAAAAAAAACATGCATGTGTGCTTTTGGGCTCTCCTGTCACATTTGAGGGCCAACCTCTCTGTTAGGCAGCGATCCTCCTGAATAGAAAGAAAGAGGAGACCTTGAGCTGCTGCAGTCTTTGACAGAGATGGACCAGGGGGCAACAAGTGAAAGAGGGAGGAACAAAGGGAGGGTGATAGGTGGCTGGGTAGCGCAGCTTTTGAGAAAGACAGACAGGTCAGAAACGGGCAAGACTGTGGGGGGAGAGAAAGGGTGACGTGTTGACACTGAGTGACAGAGAGACAGACAGCAAGGAGGAGAGAGAGAGACAGACAACATCAGTGATTGAAACATGCTGTTAGCTGACCTTGCTCATCTCAGAAGGGGTGTTCTCTGTCTATCTGTAGTTTCTCATGGACTGCCTTTAAAGGAGAATAAAAGGATTAAGGAGCGACAAGGAGGGGAGTGCCTCAGGCTGGGAGGTGGAGTGGATGCAAAGCGTGATGCATCAACAAAGTGGTAGATGAGTGTAGTGGTGCAAAACATTCACATTGGTATATGCCGTACAGCCGTTGGAGCTGAGGGTTGTGGTAAGCTTTTAACGCTCACTTAACACAAACACTATTTATGAGGATGTTTGCTGACATAATGCATTTCTTATTCCCCCTCCCAGACCTTAGCTGGCACCACAGACTGTATAGAAAAGATGGACCAAGCCTCTAGATGCGCAGTAAACCTGACCTCTTTCTTTTGGCTTTCCAGAAAAGAAGCTTGGTTATGAAGGAGTATATTGGAGAATGGCTCTCGACTCCCTTGATGTATGACCTCAGAAAACACTTTCCTCTTGAGATTTATGGTCTCATTCTACAGTTTCAAGTCTTATTTAATGAAACATGATGTCAATTTTATAAATGATTGCCCTTGATTGAAACTTAAAGGCAGATAGAGCATGGTATGCTTTACTGGGTGAGTGCAAAGTTGCCAGCCAATGTGCGTGCGGTCTCCCGCGGGTTCTCACTCATATCCACTCCTCATGCTGGGTTTCAAAAAGCTAAGATGGTGAACTCAAAAATATTCAGCTCGAGGCTTCACAATAGGACTTTATGAACCAGAGGTTAACGTCATGGTAGCTACACCCATTTTTCATATAAAGGCCTAGGTTTTTCCTGACTCAAAATGGACGTTTATATGGCGAGGGGTATGGTGTGTGTGTGTGCGTGTGTGTGTGTGTGTGTGTGTGTGTGTGTGTGTGTGTGTACACAAAGCATGATTTGTCTGCATCTAGTCAGAGCAGTGACTTTGTGTTACCTCACTTAACAGAAGTCTTGTTCTATTATTTTTGTTTTCTGTGTTAAACAAAAAAATATTTTAGTAAATGAAACCCCACTCAAATAAATCTGCTATAATGGCATAATCCAGGTAGTTTTTATTTGGGAGAAGGCCAGAATATTGGAGCATTCTGTGAAGTCTGTGGTTGCCAAATGCCTACCACAGCACTTAGCCAGCAGTCCTGGTTCTAAAAACGGCTGGGACACTGAGTAAAATGTAAATAATACTAGAACAAGATGATTTTTTCTAACTTAAAAAACATAAAACTAATTTTTAATCTGCAAACAGCCAAAGTGTCCTCACTTTCCCAAAAAGTTTGCACGCCCAAGGTAGCAATAGAAGCTCTCTCGCTCTCTCTCTCTCTCTCTCTCTCTCTCTCTCTCTCTCTCTCTCTCTCTCTCTCTCTCTCTCTCTCTCTCTCTCTCTCTCTCTCTCTCTCTCTCTCTCTCTCTCTCTCTCTCTCTCTCTCTCTCTCTCTAAGGCATGCAGCAGTGAATTATAGTGCTGGTCAGCAGTATGACATTGGAGTCTGCATTGCCAGCCATCGTCTGTAGAAACAGAATATTCCAAATAAATCCTTATGCCCACATGCACTCACACTCTCTCTCACACACGCAGACTCCCCTATAAATCTGTCTTAGCAGGAACACTTCCCTTTTGTGCACAGAGCAGGCAGCTATCAATCTAAAAGAAAGAGGGAATGGGTGAAACAGTGGAAAGTGGAAGAGAAGAGGAGGGGAAAAGGTGGCCCTGAGACATCCAGAGGGAATAAGGAATAAGGGAGGAAACACAGGCAGTGGAGATGAAGTGAGAGGGCTGAAAGTAATACATAACTGAGGGAGGAGAGAAGATCTAGTGGACAGTAGAAGGGGAGAGTGAGAGCCTAAAGAGTTATGAACCTGTCCATATTCACTGTAGCTGAAAGATAGACTTCCCCCCAAACGGATGTGTGTGTACGCATGTGGTAAACCGTCTGTACAATCCAAACCCAGATGCTAATTTTTGTTCAGTGGATCCCAGCCCCAGCACATGCTGTTCAGCAGCTAGTGGCTTTGGATAGCCTATTTAGCCCTGATGCCGCTATGCTGTGTGACAGTAAGCCAGGTCTGCACACCTGAGTAGAAAGTTAAAGACTTTGCTTGGACAGCAGCTGAGCCATTCAGTAACTGCACCTTGCAGAGGCAGGCCAAGTGATTTCAACAGGCTTATCATAAGATTCAGCTTGGGCACTGTGAGTGACTGTACAATATGCTATTGTACAATATCTGTGCTTGGATACTTGGCTGTTCAGGAATACAATACGTGTGGTGAAAGGGAAAATGCTCTCTGTCAGGATGGAAAATGCTAGAGGTGGAAGTGAAGAAAGCAGGATTACCATTATAGTAAAAGGCTGTTTATATTTTGGACATGCTCATTGGTCAAAAGACTCCTTACAGAATGCGACAAGCTTGAGTGAACAACTTAATCATCACAACATCTGTGCCTTTTAGTCTGATCATTTCCAAATTACACTGCATCTGACAAACAGGGTGTCCAATCTCATTTTCAGCATAAGGGTTAAAGTGGCTGTGAAGCCTGACCTTTGTCTTCATGCAGTCTACGCTGGCATTTGATACGCTTTAAGTAACAAACAGCAGATGCTGTTTGCATTCAGAAGAAGTAGTCAAGTTACGTTGTGCCTTTCCAGGGAGTAAATGTGATAGAATTGCTGCTTTTCTGGACCGTTGATGCACATCAATGTTGGGAAATAGGATGTGTTGACGCACTGATGCATGCTGGCATGCGCGTGGTTCTGCTGTGTGGGCTTACACAGGAAGAAAGGTGTAAGTGTACGGACAAGCATCATATGTCGTACCTGTGTTGTGTCTGTTGGGACACATTTTCTTTAGGTCTATATTAAAATCAATTTTATAACTTATGATGTTGTTTAACCTCAAATCAGATCAAAACCTCTATGATACACACTCCTAAGAATATAGATATTTTCATCAAAATTGACACTAAAGTAGAATTTTTGTAGCGATAACTTCTATGTCTGTCTATAAAAATGCATTGAGAGGCATCAGTAATGGGGTGAGGGCTCTCTAGACAGAGTCCTTCAGAAACGTACATATAAATAAATAAATACAGCTGCAGATGGAGCAGCAGTTTTTTTTTACTCTTGCTTTGATGTCAGATGTCTTTTTCTAAGTATGAAATTAGTTTTCATATCTGATTTGACGTTTGCAAAGTGGCACCTAAAACCATTATTGCAGAATTTTACGATTCTGTGCTCAATGAAATCAGAGGAGACTTGTTTTTTCAAGCACTAACTGTGCAAAGGACACAATTTTTTGAATTTGAATCTCAGTGACCTTGCGCTCAAGGTCAAGGCCATAGGTCATGTTTTCTGAAAATTAATGCCAAAGTGAAAGTGACAGCCTTCTCAGTGGTTTATACACTGCTCAAAAAAATAAAGGGAACACTGAAATAACACATCCTAGATCTGAATGAATGAAATATTCTCATTGAATACTTTGTTCTGTACAAAGTTGAATGTGCTGACAACAAAATCACACAAAAATCATCAATGGAAATCAAATTTATTAACCAATGGAGGCCTGGATTCGGAGTCACACACAAAATTAAAGTGGAAAAACACACTACAGGCTGATCCAACTTTGATGTAATGTCCTTAAAACAAGTCAAAATGAGGCTCAGTATTGTGTGTGGCCTCCATGTGCCTGTATGACCTCCCTACAATGCCTGGGCATGCTCCTGATGAGGTGGCGGATGGTCTCCTGAGGGATCTCCTCCCAGACCTGGAATAAAGCATCCACCAACTCCTGGACAGTCTGTGGTGCAACGTGACGTTGGTGGATGGAGCGAGACATGATGTCCCAGATGTGCTCAATCGGATTCAGGTCTGGGGAATGGGCGGGCCAGTCCATAGCTTCAATGTCTTCATCTTGCAGGAACTGCTGACACACTCCAGCCACATGAGGTCTAGCATTGTCCTGCATTAGGAGGAACCCAGGGCCAACGACACCAACATATGGTCTCACAAGGGGTCTGTCACATTGTTCTCATGTGCTCAGTGTGAACCTGTGAAGAGCACAGGACGCCAGTGGCGAATTTGCCAATCCTGGTGTTCTCTGGCAAATGCCAAGCATCCTGCACGGTGTTGGGCTGTGAGCACAACCCCCATCTGTGCACGTCGGGCCCTCATACCATCCTGATGGAGTCAGTTTCTAACCGTTTGTGCAGACACATGCACATTTGTGGCCTCCTGGAGGTCATTTTGCAGGGCTCTGGCAGTGCTCCTCCTGTTCCTCCTTGCACAAAGGTGGAGGTAGCGGTCCTGCTGCTGGGTTGTTGCCCTCCTACGGCCTCCTCCACGTCTCCTGGTGTACTGGCCTGTCTCCTGGTAGCGCCTCCAGCCTCTGGACACTACGCTGACAGACACAGCAAACCTTCTTGCCACAGCTCGCATTGCCATCCTGGATGAGCTGCACTACCTGAACCACTTGTGTGGGTTGTAGAATCCGTCTCATGCTACCACGAGTGTGAAAGCACCACCAACATTCAAAAGTGACCAAAACATCAGCCAGAAAGCATAGGTACTGAGAAGTGGTCTGTGGTCCCCACCTGCAGAACCACTCCTTTACTAAGTGTGTCTTGCTAATTGCCAATAATTTCCACCTGTTGTCTATTCCATTTGCACAACAGCATGTGAAATTGATTGTCAATCAGTGTTGCTTCCTAAGTGGACAGTTTGATTTCACAGAAGTTTGATTTACTTGGAGTTATATTGTGTTGTTTAAGTGTTCCCTTTATTTTTTTGAGCAGTGTATTTATAATTTTATAATTTTTTATTTTTTGTTCTTACTTAGCCATTTGTTTTTGAATTGATATGTTGAATAAAGTCACTGAGGTTCATTTGCACCCCATTAAGATCTACTGATGATGGTGGCTCTGTGTTTTAGAACCTGTGCTTCCAGGGGATTTGTATCACCAGAAGCTTCTGCTGTTAGCAGGGGCAGCAGTGGTGACCGACAGTATTTTTGTGGTGTATGAATACAGCTGAAATTGCCTGTGTTGTCTAAGAATGACTGAAGAAGACCATTTCAGATACCAAAAATAACACATTTTCTTTTCTGTGTCTCTGTTTGTCAGAAGTGGCTCCCTACCTGCGAGGGGGAGGACAGGGGCAGCAGGTGGTGTTAGAGGGAAACAGACTGGTGCTGACCTGCCTCGCTGGAGGCAGCTGGCCTCTGCAGTACCGCTGGAATCTCAACAACAGCAACATCACTGACTGGACGCCACAGTACAGGTCAGTTAGTACCCACTGGCTGGGTATTATGTCAGACTTTTTGTCACGGATCTTCCTGTTGTCTATATGTATGTGTCTCTTTGACATCCTTTCTTCCATCTCTCTCTCTCTCATCCTTTTTTCATCTACAAACAGCTGCAGAATAAGAGCTGTTCCCGTTAGTGATGGAGTGTGTGTTTAGAGGTCAGAGCATTTGGACAGCAGAGCCAAAGTGAGATTAATAATTACATTAGGACCATAAATATGTATATGGTGTGGGTAAAGAGGAGGGGACCCAATCAATATGTCTGAGCTATTTCTTTGCTTTTTGCCTTGTACTTGTTTCTTCTTTTCCTCTGCCCCTCTCTCTCTGTCCCTGTGTGTGTTGGTTGGTAAGACCTAAGCAATTCCTCTCGGCAAAACTGCAGCTGTGAAACAAAATTGTTTTTCACATCATTCAGAAATGGAGGGAATCTTGGGAATGCACACACACACAGTGAGGGAGGGAGAGGTTGAGCCAGCAGTTTTGTAGGCAGTCGCTGTCCGAGCCAGGAGGTGCAGTGTGGCTCTGGACTGCTCTCAGCGTTCTGGCTACTTTATTTTGGTGAGGCTGGGGCTGTGCTGAATTGGCAGGCTGCAGTGAATATGTGTGTGTGTGTGTGTGTGTGTGTGTGTGTGTGTGTGTGAGAGAGAGAGGATGTGGCCATCTGGTAAGCCTGATTTTAGTGTTCCACCTTTGCAACTTTATATATCCTCATTTACATATTTTACTCTCACTTAAATGAAGACATATAGTGTGAGATGAGATGAGGCTGATCCTGATGTATCAGCCATTGCATTGCATAGTACCTTTGTGCCATTGATATTCTCAGGAATTTGGATGGCCTGCAGTTTGGTGCATGCTGCATGTACAGAACCAGAACAAGTAGTATCTCCTTCCTGTGATGTGCTGTGATTTTGGTTGCATTTACAAATAATACTGGTCTCACTTTGTACATTTTAGCTTGTGCAAATGTCACAGAATTATAAATCTGGTGGATCCTTTCCAGTATTGTAAATGGAAAGGCTGGGGGCGTTGATTATGGGGACAAGAAATCTCCCAAAAGGAGGCAAGACCCCTTAATTTGAGCACTTACATTTTAGTGTGAATACTTGGTTTAAATTATAGGATAAACCTTAGAGGTCAGAGAGGAAGCAAGTTCATCCATTTTCACATTAACTCAGAATAATACTTTTGGCGTACACGCAGTAAGATCCTCTTTAGAATATTTTATTTTTATTCATCCTTTATGTTGTTTAAAGTTCAGGGCAGTGGATAATTCAGATGAGCGGTGAGCGACAGTGATTTACATTAATGGAAGCTTCAGCTTCGGCTTCTTTTGTCATTGTCATTTCAACTGCAGGAGCCTGCCACTTTTTACACATCAAGAGTTGGAATAAAAACATCACTTAGACAAGTTAGAGTCACGAAAAAAAAAGCAGCAGCGTTTGCTTTGTTTTCAGGGACACTTATGACAGGGCTACTGCATTGTCTTCAAAACTGTATAACATGCTTGGCTGACAAAGTTATTTCTCACAAAGCATGTTTTTTTTTCTCCAGCCAGTACTTGTCTCAGTTGCACACTGTACAAATGCATTGACGAAGGTAACATATACTGTACATCATAGTACAGTACAATGTAAAATTCATATATATTGTTATTTCTTTTGGTTTTTTGGTTATATGTCAAACAACAGATTTAATGTAAAATGACCATTCTTCTGTATTTACATTCTGCTTTAGTGTAGCCTCATCACAACATTACTCACTCTGTTTCTTTCTTACTGTAAAATTACGATGGAATTTTCCTTTTCTTGACTCAGACAATCCCTTTTAAGGCTCGACGTGTCAGAGAAACTGACTCTGACATGTCTTGGAAATTACTCTCTTGTCTATATATAATATCTATATCTAAATATAAATATAGAAATGGATATTAACAACTTGTTGGAACTTAAAAAACATAGTGTTTCCACTGCACATGGCTATTGAAATGTAACTGAGCATGAACACACACACACACACACACACACACACACACACACACACACACACACACACACACACACACACACACACACACACACACAAAGAGAGAGATTCGTGTTTGAAAGTGTCCAATATCAAAATCTGTTTTAGGATCAGAGCTGCTGTGTAATGTGTCATTCCTGATTCAGATGGAGTTGGGTGTGTGAGTCTTTGATGTACATGTGTGTATCTGTGTCTGCGGGTTTGTGTATGTTGGCAGCATACACTGACAGCCTGGGAGTTAAATACTTGGCTGTCCTGGTATTCGTAATGAGCCCCAAAGCGATGTCCAGTTTTTGCTGTGTCTATCCGGTTTGTGTGTAATATATGTGTGCGTGTATGCATTTGTGTATTTGTCCAGCATGGTACCAACCTAGATCCTATGCCAAGCTTCCCATTAGTGAAGCACAGTCCATTAAAACCCCATTAACAATCATTCTCAGAAAAAAAAAAGACCTTGCAAACATCAAAAACCTTTATACACAGCACACAAACACACACACACACATTCATGTACGCAAACTGTGCATATGCTCTCACTGCCTTCTGTTATCAGGAAACTTTTACAACCCTAGGCCCAATCCATTTTCTGAGATCAAGGACATGAAAGGGAATTGCACAAGAGTGCATGCATATGGACAAACAGACCTCCACCTTCATTCCCTTCTGTCTTGTTGGTGTCCAGACATCACTCCCAATTTTATTTTTATTTACAACTTTGAGGAGAAAATTGCACCCTTATTATTGTCCTCTCCATGTGTCGATCTTTAGGTTGTCTATGCCATCTCTGAAGAGGACTGATGCTGGACTGTATCAGTGTATGGTGAGGAACAGGATGGGAGCAGTAATACACAGGAGAATGGAGGTGCAGGTGGCCTGTAAGTGCACACATACTCACACACATACGGTGGTTTAAAGTGTACACGCTGCTATAACAGACTGACTATACAGACTATAACAGACAGCTTCTACTTTGCTCAAACCAATAAAATCTTTTAAAATATTATAATTTAATAAAAATGCTGAAGTACTGAAAATACAAACTGCATTTCTTAAGACTAGTGGTCTGGCCACATGCAATTTTGTGCAAATGACCAGCAGCAAGACATCTTGGCAGTGCTAACCTTTAAGGGAATGAGAGCTGTTCCAGACCAAAGCCTTTAAAATGTAAAATGTTCTTGTGCATGCTCAAAGCAAGCTGCCTGATAAAAGGATTGTAACTCTGAACATATTGCAACAGCAAGCATGGAGCTATCCAACTAGACGTGACTGTTAGCGTGAGCTCATTTGAAATGCTTTGTTTTTCAACTGAGCTATGTTTGAGATCAAAGAATAATTTGTGAATGTTTCTTTGTAGTCTCTCTAATGGCTCAGTCACACTGGAATAAAAATAGGACCGGAACCTTCGACCAGGAAAAACCTGGTGGTTTCCCGGTGACTGGATTTAGTTTGTTCACATTTGGTGACTGATTGTTAGCAGCAGCCAACTCAACCTCTGGGTGTGCAACACCCTCTCTGGGCTACTGCATAGGATGCCCAAAGGGAGGCAGCCCGTCTTCAAACAATCGGCTGCAGACACTCTCAGACAGACCTGGCAAAGGTTTGGAAATCATTGAGATCTAAATCAATCTGAGTCAGTCTGCACCGCCTCTTTGCAATAGGGGGCTTGGCTTATCTGGTTGTGTTCTGGTTATATTCCTATATAAAAGAAAGGATGCCAAGCTGTCATTTTGTAGCTAAACCACTGTGCTGCAGCAACTACGTCACCATTTGTGGAGCAATTTCTGTTTCACATCTATGAGGCTCAGGCTGAACTCTGAATCTAAATAGTTAATGTGAATTTATGTTTAAAGTGAATTTATGTATATGTTGATGGCAGCAGGTTTTCATTTTTTGCTGATTTATCACAGTAAATGGCTGTATTATCGCAAGCAGGCTGCAAGCAATTTCAAGCTTGACCCTATTCAGTCTCAAACAGAGAGCAGACTGACTCAGTCTTATTCATATTTTATTGCTGTCTTGACACACCAAAGTTGCTTTGAAGCAGCTGATGGCGAGTGGTTGCAGACCAGGTTCCTGCCGTCGAAGCAGCCATTTCAAAAACAACGAGACTGCAAGTTCATTGCGCTCGCTCGCAGTGATTCTGATCGTGCCGCGGTCTCCAGCCACTGTTTTCCTTTATGTGACTGTAGCATAACTGATCCAACACTTGTTGTTTTCTGTCACACATAGTTGTTATCTATCTAATAAAAGAAAAATGTAGCTGTTCTTGTTAGAAGGAAGAGGAATCAAAACCTGGCCAACAAAATTGTTTGGCCAGACATGAGAGGGCATCCCTAGAGATAACTGAAAGTCTAAGCCCTGTTCAGTTTTTATTTAACTTCCTCAGTTTGAGTATAAAATGCTCCCAAAGAGGGGGATGGTTTTCAGATTTGAATTTTGAACCATTCTGTTAATGATGGTGTTAATTAACTTGCTAGTTGACAGATGCCAAATTTGAAATTTTGAAATTTGAGCTCTTCTCCCTTTTTTTTTAACAAAAAAACTTCTTAGTAAATTAAATGAAACCCCATAAGGACAGCAAACAGGACAGTTAAAAAAAAAAGGTATGGAGAACATCTGTGTTTCAATCACATATTTACATTTGAATTACTTGCCACTACATGGTAAAATGTAATGTGATGCGCTGGCATTGATACTCATGCTGTTCATCTCGCTATCTTTTCCTCAAGTTCTGGGTAACTTCTCGGCTGAGGAGCAGAGAAAGACGGTGACTCAAGGCCGGGCAGCCATCATCAACCCGCCGCCTCTTGTTTCGTTTCCTCAACCACTAGTCACATGGTACAAAGATGGGCACAAGATAATCCCCAACAACAGAATGTAGGTGTCTCTTCTACTCTCTTGCTTTCTGTCTCGAGCACACACTCATGTTTGTATGGTGTCTTTTGCAAACTCTCGAGTGCAAAGTGTGTCTAACAAAATACCGCCTGAGATAAAATTTGAATTTTACAGTTCTTATCCCACAGTGGTGTATTAATTAGTGTTCTGCAGAAGCACAAACATTCTTTTTAATCCTCACAAGTCAATTATTATGAATAATAAGCTATTTAGATAACTGACCCTTTTCACAAGAATAGACACGGGACATTATCAAGAGAAGATAAAACAGGCCTTTCAGTGAATCAAATCTACAAGGTTATTAAGTAATTTTAGGTGCATGGAAGATTTCTTTTGTATTAATTGTACAGCAGAGATATGAGGCTCCCTGTGTTGTGTAAGCTGTGTTTCACAGCCTTTTGTTTGATGCTATTCTCCAGTTCTTTTGAAATGCTGGCAATTTGCATATTATTTTCTTGGTTGCTACAGATATCCTGTAAGTGTCACTCTTGAAAAATGCTCATACAGCGCATTAAATAAACTAAGCATTGCATCAGTGTGTTGTTGGTTTCCAGAGTGATGTGCTATAGATTCAGGCAGTATTACTTTGAGATATGCACATTTTTGAATCAGCTCCTCAGTGACAATAGGTGTTGAGATGGAGACCTTCAGTGATTTTATTAGGCTTCGCTTGTACTCTGAGATAACTAACTCCCCATTAAGACCACTAACAGCTCCCCAGTGCGTTATTGAACGAAATTGTCAGTGGCCTTGCCGTGCACGTAAACAGTCAAACAGCAACTTTTTCATTCCTTTAATGACAGACCCCACCTCCAAAGCGCTTTTCAGAATGCTCTGTGGATTCAGGTTACATAAGCAGGTTTTTTCTTGTTTCTGGCACACATCAAGTTTGAATTTGAACGAACATGGATAATGTTCTCCTGTTAAGTTAATGGGGCTTCATTGAGAGTGGTTTAATGACAATGGACTGCAATTATTTTGCTGCACCAGACACTGCCTGCATGAAAGTGTTTACAGTCAAAGCATCCCCACCAAAGTGTGCTCTCTGCTGCTATCCATGAAAAGCAAAAAAACAAGTAGCCCTTGTTACAGTTACGGATTATTACATGATTATCTGGCCGAAAATACATTGTATTGCAAAAAGTATTCATTCCCTCATCCAAATCATTGAATTGAGGTGTTCCAGTAATTTCCACAGGTGTATAAACCAAGCACCTGGGCATGCAGACTGCTTTTACAAACATATGTGAAACAATGAGTCGCTCTCAGAAGCTCAGTGAATTCCATCGTGGTACCGTGATAGGATGCCACCTGTGCAACAGGTCCAGTCATAAAATTTCATGGGGAGATTCATGGAATGGGTTTGCATGGTCGAGCAGCTGCATCCAGTGTAATGCAAAGCATCGGCTGCAGTGGTGTAAAGCACGACTGGACACGTGTTCTCTCGAGTGACGAATCATTCTTCTCCGTCTGGAATTCTGATATCTGTAGATAACAGATAACAGATGTTAGGGAAATCTGGTTATGTTTCGTGTGTCTAAAATGAAACAAAAATATCAAATGTTATATGAAAATATTGGCTTTTTAAATCACTGAATATTGGTACAGGTATTGATCTTAAAGATTTGATATTGGTCAGGCTCTAGCATTTATCACTACTAACACTAGCTATTAATTCATTAACTGGTTACTGAACTACCTTTAAAATATGCCTTCATCTGAAGGCAACCTTTCAATATTAAAGCATCATTAAAACCACACACAATGAGCCCAGGCCCCTTTTTCCTCTGCATATCAGGTTCAGGACCTTTCGTAACATTCTCAAGTGCTCCCGGGGACATTAATGAGTCCAACTCCAGCCTCACCGACCTGCTGTGGAGGATGTACCCTTGCGTTAAGGTCAAAAAGAGCCGGTTTATAAGATCTGACATGTGACTCCAAGGCAAGTTTAAAAGCCTGCCAGTAATCATTTACAGTATAAATTAAGTATACATTTAAATTTGGATTCTAATAGTCATCTTCTGTAAATGAACCCTGACAGCAATGAAAAGCTTTAAAATATCAACATTTCTGTCAGAACTGCTTTCTACACAAGGCATAGTAGTATATTAATGCTTCTGTGATCTATTCTGGGAACTCCAAAGCCTGCAGTATGACAGGAGAGCAAAATATATAATAATAGTAAAAGCATAAAATAAGGATAATAAAGCCTAAGGTGAAGCTGAGGTGGGTGCATAGATCCTAGAGTACGCGCTGATGTAATAGTTGCAGAGTAGGATATCAGAGCATCTAAACAATATGATTTGACAGTGAGCAATCGGCTGTCCGATTTTATCATATTCACAAGCCCGGGGCTAATGCAGAGCCCGTGGATGTCAAAATGCTCACTGCCATAAGGAATATGTGTGCACCTGAGGTTGGGGCATTTGCTGATCTGAAAATATAACTCTGAATTATGACTGTTAGAGTTGTGTTGTATAATGTTGTGTCGCTTGCACCTAGGATGGAGCACTGAGGATCAAGATCAGATGAAATGTTATCAACAAATTCCTGGAGAATGATGATGTCTTATGTTTATAGAACACTTTATTGTCAAAGCAAAACTTAGATAAAACTAAATCGTATTAATTATTTTTATGGGGTGGATGAGTCTGCAGCAGATCTAAGTAACAGAATAGTGCATGGCAGAATATCTAAGGAAATTTGATCCATTGATTAGTGTGATAAGATTATATGTGGATTGGCACATAGCAGTCAGAGTGGTGTATTATAAGAGTATTTCTGTTATCGAAAATTTTTAAACCCCATATGAAAGGAGTATAAGGAGTATAAGCAAAATTCTGTTGTGGATACAAACTTTGGTGACCGTCAAATTACGTACGAGCAATGTACTTTGAATATGAGAGGGGAAACGAACGCAAACGGAGAACGCGCCATCTCGTTCCCAGGTGGGTGTGTGTGTATTTGTGTGTGTGTGAGACATGGACATAATATGAATGAAAATCAAAGGAATTGTGATTTGTAATAAAACTTTTTGAGAACTATATAGATGTTAATAATTGCTGTATGTGTGACGATGTTTGTTTTGCTCAGATTGCAGATTGGCCCGCCTGTTAATGAGGAGATCAGGTACATACAGATTTATATACAGTTATATATACCTATGTACAGACATACACCATGATCATTATAGCAAGATTAGTGAGACATGGCATGAATGTCTTGGCAGGATCACTGTAGCTGTACAGATCATCCTGTACAGATATTATCTGTAAGAATCAAAGCCACAATATTGATCTGTGTGTAATGAATGATAATATTTTTGAACTACTTAAAGAATGGCAGTGAAAGGCTCTTCCAAAAAAGGGCTAAACTGTGTAATGCTGTGGTGGAATAAATATGCTTCCAAACTCTATATGGAGGCCAAAGAAGCTTTTAAAAAGAACACAAGAAATGTGCAAATGCAACATTTAAATGTGCTTTTTATTAAAAGGCCATGAGGGTAAACTGCATGGCCAAAAAGCTGCTGCAATATAATTTTTATGAATTTTGGAAGAAGTAAAGATTATTAACAAGAGTAAGATTACTTTGCCGTTCAGTATTGATTTCTGGGGTTTCTGTGTTTAAAAGTGACAAGTTTAGAGTTGTTGAGGTTTCGGATGAAGTGTGCTGTACTGCTGAACGTGGCAGTGAACAAACCCTGTGGCCCTCACAAAATAACAGCTGAACCCGTGAAGTTTGCCAGCAGAAGAATCTCAGTATTACTCACATCATGCTTTTCTGGATTGTTAATGTGTGACATCCCACCTGACTCCATGTTAACTGTTCTATCGGTGCCTGTAGTCAAAGACAAAACTGGTAAAATATTCACCTTTGAAAAGTACAGGCAAGTAACTTCTAGTAACCTCTAGTAAACTAGAAGGCAAGATCTCCTCATATCTGATAAGGATCTCCCATTATTGGTATTCACATTAATCTAAGCAACTCTCATGGGGAAAGAGTACAGGGGGTACCAGTGGGGTTTCGACAAGTTGGGGTGTTCTTCTTTTCAATTTGTGTACAGATTTGTATACTTTCTAAAACACTAAAAACAAGCAGAATACTGGATGCATGATGGAGAGCCTTATTAATCATTTGATGTATGCTGATAATTTAGTTGTTTTGCCTCCTTATAGTGCCGGCTTGCAGCAGCTGCTCAGGCTCAACCCTAAAAAGAGTGCAGCAATAATTGCCTCAACTAAAGAGGATTGGAAGCAAATTTTTTCCCTCACAAAATTTTTAATGTGGTGAATAAAGTTAGAGATGGGTCAAATCACCCAGAATGATCTCTGTGGTGGTGGTGATGATGATGATAATGATGGTGATAATGTGCAGCACCAGTGTTGTAAACTGTATACACAACCAAGTATGCTACTCCATAAATTCTGTGTGTACAGATTATGTTAAAGTAGCTCTTTTTAGAGCATATTGTACATTTTATACAGCCCATTTGTGGTGCACTTACAGTATATCAAAAATGAAAATGCTTCAGGCAGCATATAATGATGCATTCAGGATCTTACACAAGCTTCCAAGATGGATAAGTGCAAGACTAGTAATGCTACTACACTTCATGCTT
Source organism: Pterophyllum scalare (assembly GCA_024447675.2). Classification (NCBI taxonomy): domain Eukaryota; kingdom Metazoa; phylum Chordata; class Actinopteri; order Cichliformes; family Cichlidae; genus Pterophyllum; species Pterophyllum scalare. The sequence continues at coordinate 72,316 of JAMQGT020013286.1, forward strand.
TACTGTACCTACTTTAGGTGATACCAAATATTTATCCAGCTCCAGGAAATGCTGGAATAATTGTTCATTCATTTTGTAATTACTGATGATTCCTTTTCTTTTGTGTGTGTGTGTGTTTTTATCCTTGTATTGTCTTTTATTGCGTTTCTATTCCTTTATATCCAAATAGGCTGAAGTGTCTGACATAAAGTTTCTTGTCCCACTTTAGCAGCTGTACTCAGCTGAGCAGTCAACACAGAGATTACAGTGGCCTGTACTGAAAATGGTATATGTTGTTGAATTAGCTCCACTGGCTCCATTACTCTTTGCCATTTATCTTGATTAAGTTGAGGGGAAAAAATGATAAAACTTTCTGCCTTAAAATGCACAGTCGAGACATTTTATTACCAGGAAAACCCATAAAATTCATGGGTTTCCTCCGCTGTTTATTGCAGCCACAGTTTGCACTGAATTCCAGGCTTCCTCCACTAAAGTAATAAGAAATTAAGGCATTTTTATGAAATACAATGTAAGTGGCATTCTGTTAATAACTAGCTGAGGTGCTTTTTCACATTTTATCACTTTTTCACAATGCTGGGCACTCAATGTAGGAGGCATTTTATTAATACTGTGTACCAATTTTATACAGAGGGACTGAGGTGTGTTTCCTCTAATAATTTGGTATGAATAGTTCCCATCTTGGGGTAGCACTCTTGCCTCACAGCAAGAAGATCCTGGGTTCAGATCCACCTTGTGTGTTCTCCCTGTGTTTTTGTGCGTTTTCTTTTGCGTACTCTGGTTTCTGCCCACAGTCCAAAGACATGCACTCAGTGGGGTTAGGTTAATTGGTGATTCTAAATTGCCCATAGGTGTGAATGTGAGTGTGAATGGTTGCCTGTCGCTCTGTGTTAGCCCTGCAACAGGCTGGCGACCTGTACAGAGTGTACCCTGCCTCTTACCCCATGACAGCTGGGATAGGCTCCAGCCTTGAAAAGGATAAGTGGAAGATGATGGCTGGATGGATACTTCCCATTGCAGTTATCTCCCTTGAATGCTGACAGTTAAATGTGGAAAAGAGAAACCAATAGAAACTCAAGAAATTCAATAATTATTTTTTTCATCTGATGCATCTTTTGACATCTCTGGTACATACATGTAGGTGGATCAAAAAGTAAATTAAAAAAGGGGGAAAGATTCACTTTGACAATCAATCTTTTTGCTAAGGATACAGCTGATTACAGGCTTAGAGCTTTTAGTGGCAGCAGAGATCGCCACAGTACACTGTAACTAATGCTCAGCTCATTCATAGTGTTAGCTGGCTGTCTAACTTCAGCCAGCAGTCTGTTTCATCAGATTAGAGATTATGAAACCAAACTAATTTTAAACAATGATCGAAAACATGTTTTGAATGACACTCATACCACGTTCATTTAATTATATCGAGAAGGGGTAATCTGAATTTAACTGATACATACTCATGTCTTTTTCTTTGTTTCTTAGAGAAAAACATTAGTTTTTTACTCATAAAACATGAAATTGATCAGAAATGTTTGACAGTTACTGATTAACATAAAGTGATCATTAATCATGGCTGATTTATGCTTTTTAATAGGATATCTTTAAAAGTGCATTGAAGCAGCGGTCCTTCCTGCGCTTCTCTGCACATTGTCTTACCTAATGCAAGTGTAGGATGTAATTGGTCAGGTTTGTGGCTTGTTGTGATGATTGCAGGGTTTCAGCTAGAAAAGTTGTTAGAGCCAGCAGCTGTGATGGGTTAGGGGTTCGGTACAATGTAGCGCTGCGCTCGATTCATGTAGTTCTATCCACCTGCTATGACGTTAATTGCTAATTATGTGGTGGTTCAGACAGAACAGCGGGGCTACATGTGTGTGCCTCGACACAGGATGAGGAGAGAGAGGCGGGAGACCCGGGGAGCAAAAAATCATATTCAACCTAATTTATATTCAACAATGAATGATTTAGCTCAACCTTGAATAATGGACATAAGTGGACTGATTTTAGCTGAACAGGTAAAATGGAATAAAATCTTAACATTTGCCTGGTTCTTTATTCAGTATTTGAAGCTATATATACATATATATATATATATATATATATATATATATATATATATATATATATATATATATATATATATATATATATATATATATATATATATATATATATATACATATATAAAATTATTCTAACAGTATTAATCCTCCTAACTGTTGTAACTTTTGTCTGAAGAGCAAATGACAAACTCTCCAGTGCACAGACCGTAGCAGTCAACTTAGAGTAGGTGGGATAGATCTCCTATTACAACTCTGGAATAATACCAGTAAACATAAATTATCATTTATATTTCTGACCTGAAAGAAATATACTATAGCAATGGTTTCTTAATCGATCTGTAGCAAAAACTGTATCCACAAAACACAGAATCCACACTAAAATGCTCTCTTGAACTGGCTAAATGGAGTAAACTTACCGACACACAGGCTGCTCCCTTATTTCCCAAAGGGTCACCACAATGGATGGATCCACATGTTTGATTTGGCACAGATTTTAGGCCGGATGCCCTTTCTGACTCAACCCTCCCATTTGTCCAGGCCTGTGACTGGCACTAGGAGTACACTATTGTGTGAACCCTCAGGTTTGTCTCCACCTGGACTTGAACTGGGTACCTTTTGCCACGATAAAGCACGGTATGCAGTCTAGAATCATAAATGATGTGGAAGAAATCCATAAATGAGCATGTGAACCATTTGTTGCTCTCCTATCTGATTTTCAGTGCAAGTATTAAAAATACAAATTAAAACACCCTTCTTCCCGTCCACTGATAAGATGTATTTTTCTTATTCCTATTAAGAGGTGGGTGCACCCTTGGGTGCAGTTGTGTTGGCACTTTGTTTGGGCGGAGCAGACCTGATTAGTGTGAACCCGAGGAGCAGAGAGTGTCAAATTCAAGGCTTTCGTACCAGTATCTGTATCCATGGTAACACGATAAAAATGACACCTGGCTCTGCCCCTTTGCAAAGTCTGAGAATGGTAAAATATTTTGTAAATAGAAGTATTTAAAATAATATTGCAACATTTTCATTGTAATCGTTTCAATTTTTTTTTGGTGTTTCTGTTCTTCAAAAACAGAGACGCCTCTAATGTGAGTGGAAAAAGGGAATCTCTCAGTGCCATTATCAGGTATTAATATAATCTGGATAAAAACATTCAGCTCTGCATTGTGAATTGAAATATTCTGATTTGCTTGCAGCCCACATTCGCATACTGAGATGAAGATTCATGCATAACACTTCCTTTGAACCCTCATAGAAAAGACTAATTTGCACCTTTCTTCACAGCTCCCCTCCTGCCTCTACAAGACACTCTCTTCCCCCTCTCACCTCCCTGCTCCGTGTCTCCCTGCTACTTTTCTGTCTCTAAATTATTCTTCATATTGCTTTGTTCCCTCAGTTGGCTGTCCTTCTCTCACTCTTTGCCTCTTTTACGGTCATTATCATGCTACAGGATATAGTGTTATACAGAACTCATAAACCTCTGTTCCTGAATTAACTGCTTAACGGCTATGGTGCGTGCACGCACGCACACACACATATGTATGCACACACAGCCACACACACAAACACTGAATATCTGTCTCTTCAGACCAATCTCAGTTGCGTCTACCTGGCACAAGCGTCTCTGTGTGCGCTCATGCGTGTCAGAGCGAGCGCAGTGAATATTTGCACAGCCCTACGTGTATAACGGTGTGTGTGTGTGTGTGTGTGTGTGTGTGTGTGTGTGTGTGTGTGTGTGTGTGTGAGGTTACGCTGGCTGATCCTGCGGTCCGGTGAGACGGGGCCAGATGGTGCCTGGCGGTTGGCTGTCTTCGTGGTGACCGGGCTGATGATGTCGTTTATGAAGTTTATTGATCCGATATGCATCACTCCCAGAGTCCCCAGCCCCATCTCACTGTCTGTCTCTCTACCTCTCTCCCTGCTCTCAATTTATGTCCATGTGCCTGCCCCTAACCCCACTCTGCATATCCAACACACAAACACACACACACACACACACACACACATACACCTAAACACATCCTTTCTGTCTATGAACATTCCCAAACTCCCCAGCCCTCAAAATACTGGCCAGCAAAGAACTTACAAGCTGTCACTTCCCACACACTCTGCTCTAATCTAATGGAGCCCCCACTCCCTGCCCTCTCCATCTCCACTCCATGTTGCTCTGCCATCTCTCTGATGTCCCACCCCTCTCCTTACAAAATGTTTTTCTCACCCTCATCCTACTATTTTTAAATGGGTTCTAAACTTCAGACTCTTTTTTTTTCTACATTTTCCAGCAGCAGTTAAAAAACAACTTAGGGACAGTGTTCCCACCTCAGCTCCGCAGACACTGATATATATTTGAGCTGTGACCTGCTGCCCAGGTCGAGAGGAGAGAGCTGCTGTTTTTAATTAGCTCTGTGGCCTGTGGCAGATGGACGTGAAATGATTCTGATAGCCAGCAGCTTCAAGAGGACGGGCTGGGTGAGGAGAATTAGAACTCGCCTTTCTTTTTCCATCAGGGACACATGAAGCCCGGATTGATCAAATAAAGGCAGTGATCTATGCAGAAGCATGGCAGGACAGACAGTGAATATTTCAGTTTCTTGTTGCTGGGGAGTTGAGTGGTGTGGGGAGCAGTGATGTCACAAGCCATCAGTGTCAGAACTGGGCCTTATGGGAAATATTTCTCCTTATACCTGGCCTAAGCTGCCATATGCCATGGAGCGGTGTGTGTGTGTGTGTGTGTGTGTGTCTGTGTGTGTGTGTGTGTGTGTGTGTGTGTGTGTCTGTGTCTGTGTGTGTCTGTGTCTGAAAATTCATTCATTTTAATTTGTCAAACACGACTCTCACAGAGGGAACAATTCATTATTTCACTACTTTCATCACACACACACACACACACACACACACACACACACACACACACAAAATCAGCAGAGGTCTGAACAGAAGGAACTTTCTCGGTGTCTGAACTTTGCAAGCAGATGTTGTGTGCGTTTGTGTTGGAGAGCGTGTGCCCATAATAATGCGTGTGTATGAGGCAGACAGAAAGATCAAGAGGAAAAGAACGCCATTTGGAGAGAGACTTAAAAGACGTGTAGCCTTAGATCCCACCACATGTTGAAAAATACAACCGGCCATTTGTAAGGTCTTCTGTCCACGACAGTAGAGGCACAGTTCATAATGACTGTGTTCCTCACGGTGTGCAAAAGGAAGGATCAAAGAGCCTGAGAGAGACGCAGAAGAAGACATGAATTTAAAAAAAAAAAAAAAAAACTTGCAGGAAATGAATATGGAGTAAAGAGTTTAAGCTCATCTCAATCCATTGTGTCTGAAACTTAATCTCTGGAGCCACCAGAAGCTTAGATACTGTATGTGACTTTCTTCTCAATGATATGATTTAGTTACTTTTGGGATTACAAAGACATCCCAGACATGTAGGATTTAAAGACATATGGCAGCACTATGAAGAGCCATGTGCCAAATATTTCTCTACTTACTGTATTCTACAATCCTCTTTTTCTTTTTTTTTTTGGTCGCTCTTTGTGAAAGCTTTCATTTAGTTTTGTTACATAAACTTTCTTACAGAGCGAGTACAGTTGTGAGTCTTATCCAAGTTCTTGTAGATTCTCTTTTTAATGTTTATATGGAGCACCCAGAAATTTTATTTATTTCCCAGATTTGAAGTGGGTGTATGGGTCTTTCTGAAGCCATACATGTCATCCTCAGTCATCCACGCCATGGTAGTCTTTAAAAGCCTGAGTTGAAATTTCATCCCTCACCCAAGAGGCTTCTTCAGTTCTAATAGCTGATAGGAAGCCCCGGGTATTTAAACCCTTAGTGATCACCTTTGGAGGTGATCCTGAGGATCATTGACTCACTGTCACAACAGGCCGCTGCGCAGGCAGGAAGGTGGACCCCAGAAGCAGAACTCTGGAGAGGTGTATCGTAACTGTGACTTTTATTAACAAAAGCAGAACCAAGCAGGGAGATGCCAGAACCAACTTGACTAGGTTTGGCCAAACACACACAGGGTTGCGGGGGGACAACTACCAATAATGACGCGACAACAGGCAAGGAACTCACAAGACTAAAATACACAAGAGGGCTAATGGCATGGGAGGAAACAGGTGGGAACACAGGTGACGTCAATAACACCGACGAGACAAGGGGAAGCAAAACTAAACACAAGGCATAGGGAACACAGGACTATCAAAATAAAACAGGAAGAGACAGGACCAGGAACATGACAGGGGGAAACACCAGGGACCAGAGAAACATAGGAAAACAAAAGAACACAAAACACTGGGCCACCGGCCCAGGACCATGACACTCACCCTGTCATCACACGAGCTTTGGTGTTGCTGCTCAGGGTACCGGAATCATTAAAAAGCACAGAAAAATATGGCATGGTTATCTAAACTTACCAATCTGGCTTGACTGGTATAAAATGTTCATGTGTGTCTTCGTTTGTTGTGTAACGTTTGTCTGCATTTGATCCATGTGTGGTAATGCCATGTATTAGTGAGGCAGCTTCCCAGAAGTGATTAGGTCGATAGAAGGCTTTTGGTCTTGTTTTCCTTTTGGGAGCCATGCTGCTGTCCTCTTTAAGGAATTACAATAACAGTGCTCCATTAATTGACAGCTCGAATAAGGCTTGTCATGAGTAATTGCAGTTATTACAGTTCATTGACTTCTGAAATGGTACAATAAGAAATATCAACTGTACACAAAGGGAAAAAATGACAAGAGGTTGTGTTAAAGTTAATAGTTATGCTGTCACTAATGGCAGTTAATGACATTGGTTAAAAGATAAACCACGGTGATGTGATAGGAAAATGTGAAAATGTCTGTGTTGATTATTAATAGAGAAGAAAATAAAAGACAAGAGGGCCTCTATTTTTGATGCCTGCCTCAACTTGATATTTTCCAATTTATTTCTCTTCTCCTTTCCCTCCTGCTCTTCTTTTTTCCCCCTTCCTTCTTTCCTTCCACTTCCATAATTGAATTGCTCCTTTGGTCCTCTAATGTGGCGGCAAATAACAAAATGAAAATTCTCTACTGTAAACTCTACCATTTCCACTTCAATATTTTACCTCTGAGTTTACCTCTCACTTTACTTCTTCAGTTCAACTGATTTTTTTTTCTGTTGCTCCATCTTTGTTTCACTCTGTCCTTCTTTATTGGCCGCTTGTATTTGTGGTTGTTGATCCCAGTTCAGACATAAAATAGTACTTCTTCCTCTTTTGAGCCTAAACTCAACTTAGATTTTTAAAGAGTAGATTTTGTTCTATACAGATTGGACTGTACTGAATAGGCTGCAACAGTGTAGTTTTAGGTTGTTAACTACAGACAGAAGGGTGGAGTCATAGCAGTGCCTGGTTAGCAAGGTGCATCCATAAATAGAAGCACAACTGTATATCAAAGCAGCTGACCCCCTAACTTAAAGCCTTTCCACCTTCCAGAAGTTCTCAACAAGAGGAGACTAATAGTAGGAAACATAACTGCTTTTTGTATCAAGCTGTAAATATGCTTTGGGCTTTTTAATGTGGGGGGTTTATGGGGAATGACTAACTTTTAGACTTCAAGTGATCATTAGTGGGCACTTTTTGGCACTTCTGTGTTGGCTTCATTTTTCAGCTCCAGAGGTGGTTGCTTGGTTTAAAAGTAATTATTTACCTGTGGAGCTAATGGGGCTAAGGGGTGCAGCAAAGTCTGAAGTTTATACACTTGAGTCAGAGCAATGAACTGGCCATTTACAGTAAACGATTATGCAGTTAGATTTTCCAGAATGACTTCTTGTAGCATAAGTGTTATAACAGAGGTTATCCAGGTTATCTCAGCCTGGTTTCATGAATATGCAGTGAGTTCAGCGGACTTCTGTGGCCTCCCCAGTCACCCGGTATGAGTGGAAAATCTTTGGGATGTGGTACACGTGTAGAACAGGAGATTAACAGCATAAAAATGGAGAAATTATGGGATGCAATCACATAAAAGTGGAGCAGAATCTCAAAGGAATGTTTCCAACATTTTGTGAAACAAAGAACTGAGGCTGTTTTAAAATAAAAAGAACCCCTACCTTTAATTTGACTGTTAGGCGGTACTTTATTAGCGACACCATTCTGTTAGTGTTGTGAAAAAAACACAGAGTCGCTTATCATTAAATCCTTGTGTAATATCTGGAGGTTTAAGTAATTAATGAAGGTGTCCTTGCTGTGCCAGGTGTGTGTAAAATCTGCAAGGTTTCGGAGAGATGCGAGTGTTATCCTCTGTTATGCTGTTGGTCTGTGCAGAGGGAAACACGAGTGAACATAATCCATAAACATGAAGGCTGCTTCCGCCTCTGCAATCTGCTCCATCTCTGTGTTTCCATTTATTTTTATTATTTCTTCATTACCTCTTGCCATTGTGTGCACCATCACTAAGGTGTGCCCTCAGCTTCTGTCTTCATACCTCAGCAGGAGCTCTGAGCCTGTATGTGATTATGGGTCAGTTCGTGTCCGATTTTTAATGTATTGAGGGAGATCTGGGATTGGGTTAGAGACAAGAGAAGTAGCAGATCACTTTTTGTGGAGTTGTACTGATGAGGGGTGTGTGTGTGTGTGTGTGTATATATATATATATATATATATATATATATATATATATATATATATGTATGTACAGTACCAGTCAAAAGTTTGGACACACTTGCCCATTCTTGCTAAGTGTGTCCAAACTTTGACTGGTACTGTATAGACATGTGTAAACATATATGTTTATATATTTGTATATTATTAATTATAATTGCCAACAAACAATTTCTTTTCTATTAAACAGAAAATGTGTGACTCATAATTTGTTTTGTTTTGTACTCATGACTCCTTCTGAGGATAGCAGCGTCATTTCAGATGATTTCAATGTGATGAAAAGGCTTCTGAACCAAAATACAATATTTACTATAAAAAATTCTGACAAATTAAGTTGTCATGTCAAGATATGTAAATACCAAAAATGAAGCGGCTGTGCTATTCTTGCAGCTTTCGCCCAGGCTCTCTCTCAAATCACCCACCGCAGCTGATCGGTGACTCACTCATAAAACAGAGCTCAGTGCTGGCATTTCTTTAGAACTTCAGGTCACCAGATGGCACGTTTATATCATGTAGATGATATAAGCAGAAGCCTTCTTTGGTCACCTAAAAATCTATTTTTAAGTACATAATAATCTACAGTATAATATAATAATATATTTTTTTATTTTTGTAGCAAACAGGCCACACTAGACTCGCACTTACTGTTTTCACACACGAACTGCGGGCAAAAGCAGGAGAATAAAGGCAGGACATTGTCTGAAGTTGTCCTTTCTCACATGGAGCACACAGCAGGGAATAATGCAATTCAGACATGTTCTCACTTCTGGGTTGTGGTTTAAATGAGGGAGCTGCCTTGGTAGTATTGTAAAGTAATGCATTATGTGTTAGAACTGAATTACAGTCATTTTTATCACGGTCGACGCTTATTCCCACATTATTTCATAACAAATTAAGCAGGGAAAAGTTTTGGAGTTGATTCCATGTGTTGAACTTGCATTTGATAGCTTTTCACTGGAATGCCCTATGTGAGCTCCAAAGAGATGCTGATGCAAGTAAAGGAGGTCATTATTGGGCTGGGGAAAAAAAAAAAAAACATCAGAGAGAGAGCAAAAATTTACTAGTGGTCAAATGAACAAAGACCACAGAAGACAGTTAAAGTGCATGATCAGAGAAATATTTCTATGATTAAGAAAAACAGCCTGAAAAAAATCCAACCAAGACAACAACACTCAAAGGTATCATTGTGAAAGTCTAAAGTCAAGAGGTCTCTTCATGGTACATACAGAGCTATTTGGAGGCAAAGTGCAAACCACTGGTTATACTCAAGAACAGGAAGACCAGGTTAGACTTTGCCAGAAAGTCTAATCTGGAAAATGTCTTTCTTTGTTCATTGAAACCAGCATTAACTTGTACCACAATAATGAGAAGTATGGAGAAGGAGAGAAAGAAGAGAAACAGCTTGTCCAAAGCATACCACATCATCTGTCAAACATGGTGGAGGCAATGTTATAGCATGGGCATGTATGGCTGCCACTGGAACCCGGTCACTAGTGTTTATTGATGATGTGACTGTTCATAGAAGTAGCAGGATAGATTTTGAAGTGTACAGGTATAGACTCGCTGCTCAGATGATCCAAAGATAAACTGTAACCCATCAGAGTGTGCCTTTCAGTTATTAAATACCAAACTGAAGACAGAAAGACTCACAAGCAAGCAGTACCTGAAGGCAGCTGCAGCAAAGGACTGGAAGCATCTCAAGGGAGGAAACACCATATTTGATTATGTCTTGGGTTCTAGAATTCAGGCAGTCAATGACTGCAAAAAATTTTCTTCCAAATAAATAAAAACAATTCTTATATTAAAAACGTATGTTCGTTTCTCCAGTTACTTTTGAGCCTTTGAAAATGAGGTAGCTGTGTATAAAAATGGCTGTAATTCCTAAACAGTTAATGCAATGCTTTTGTTAAAGCTCTTAAATTAAAGCTGAAAGTCTGCAATTCAGTCACATTGTGATTGTCTGATGGTAGTGTACAGAGGCAGAATTGCAGAAAAATGGGTCATTGTCCAAACGACACAATCCATGCTCAGCTATTACCTGCTCTGTTCTCAAATAGGCACATTCAGACATCACCTGGACTTGGTGCTAGTTTGCTGGCAGGTTAAAGTCCATTTAACGTCCATTTGCTCCTTGCCTGAGTTGGACATTTGTGTTTTCAAATGCTCCTCTGTCAGATAAAGCCTAGAAATGTTCACACGTATAACTCTCCAAATATTCTTTTGGAGAGTTAGATGCGTATACCTCGTCCATGAAAATTGCAACACATCTGTGATAGGAAGATGTCAAAGCAAATTTGTAAGCACAGTTTTGCACAAGAAATATCAAAATTATACCGGGGTGCCTAATCAGCATACCAGCACCGCTCAAACATGTCTTTTAGTGCTATTTGGTGCCAGGTACCAAACATTGGCAGTTTCTTTTTTTTTGTTAATAGCCAAGAAAACATTACATAAAAACTACCTTTACTCTAGCCCTGTCTGTTTGGGCCTGGTTGAAAATATATCCCCTGATTATTTTTGTTTACATAAAGTGTGCATGCATCTATTGCAGCTAATCATCAGTCCACATTTGCAATCAGCCGTGTAAATAATTGGAGGAAGGATTTTCTAACCACAGACTTAATGACAATTAGTCTGTCGCCACTTTATAACTGATGTCAGCTTCTTTCTATATGTCCAATTTAGGTCCAGTGTTTACTCATACAGTACAAAAGACTGACTGATGCAAAAAAAAAAAAAATGTCCAGAGGCGAATTGGTTCCACCAGCACACTATTATGCATCAATGTTGCAGTAAAGAAACAAGATGGCTTGGTTAATTTTTAATGTTATCACTGTACTGCATGGGGGTGGGGGAGTGACACATGTGGTAATGGGAGATGGGGAACAAGGGGTTGCTTTAATTGCATTGCATTTTCTGGTGATATTATTCATTGTCAAGGTGCAGTCAGAAAGAATTGCATTATGAAGACAGCACTTTAGGGCCTGCTGTCGAACTATGAATATTCATTGCTTATTCTGCCAAAAGCAATTTGTTGTAGCTGCGTTTAAAACTGTTGATGTGGTTTCCAAGTCTGTAGACTTTAAGCAGACTCGCGCGCGTGCCACAAAGTAAAATGTTATGTTTCTAATAAAATGCATTTTCTCTCCTATCTTGATGTGGAATAATAGATATTTTGAGTCAATAGTGCCATTATTTCCAGATCCCAGCCAGCAGTCAGATGTATTTGTTGTTCACTGAGATAACAGCCTCGGTGTCTGGTGGATATATCAGCTGAATTTGAGTTTCCTTTCATCTGTCCTTAACTTGGGTCGCTTACTTTTAAGTGTGCTCCAGATTTGCTGTCTTCTTCCAGTCACATTTCTCAAACAGCCAAGGTACTAAGAAAACTTTTTAAAAGCACAAAATAGAAAAGACATTAACTCAGAGGCTCTACTTAATGACTCTCCCAAATGACAGAGGCTTACTCTGCCTCATACACTGAAGGCAGGGAGGGGAAGGGAAATGAGGATGAGGAGGGCTAAGAACAAAAAGCTTCCTAAACTGCAGGAGTGCGACACACATGATTGCTTTGCAGTTGCAAACTATGGAACTGTTAACTGCTCTGATTTTATTTTCCTTTAAAATTGTTTGATCATATCAAACAAATCATAGTTCCTTTCCCCCCGTACTATTAAACCAATACTTTCTATACTATAACGAGCCCTATTAGGGTGTTGTTTACATTATTAAAATGCCATCTGTATCTGAGAGTCTAGGTAAAGCAAAACACATGCTAATTTAAGGTGTAAACACATGCAGTACACATTACCATAGATATGTGACTGAATTTACAAACCAGCTTTTTTGATTTCAGTCACAGTAATCTGCAATATATGTATGCTGTTCATACTGTGTGTGTTCAGATTTGTGAAGAAGTACTCGTGGTGTACAGCCATCATGACTCATTGTGAAGTTCGCCCTGCTCTCGGTTTCACAGAGGCTCTCTGCATGATCAGGGTGCACTAGTAGCATTCACAGCAGCTGCAAACATTTATTTTATTTTTTTTGTGGAAAGACTAGCTGTCTGTCATTTCATTTGCCTCCCGTGAAACACAACCTACTCCCAAATGGAAAGCAAACGTGCTGTTTTATATTGCTTCAAATTACCCCCGAACCATCATGTTTGTTTTTTAGCTGAGCTGAAATATACACTGAACTGCATTGATACATAAATCTAATGTTCGACATATATCTTTTATGTGGAACATTTTTCATTCCTACATCCGAATGGAACGATGATAATGTTAACATCAAGTGTCTCTACTGGGGAAAATCTTTCATTTCTCCAAATATTTTGTTTTGTTTGCCACATACTAGCAAAGCTAATGACTTTGCCATCAGTCTCAGCTGCTGTGCTTGATGTTAATTTGCATATATTAGCCAAATAAGATTGTGAATATGGGAAAGATAAAAAATTATACCAGCTAAACATCTGAATTTTTGTGCTGTTTTTGTGAGCATGTCCCCATTCTAACTTTAGCATTTAGTTCAAAGCCAGTGTCAATAAGGGAACATTCAGCAGCCACCATTAGATGCACCTTGCTAGTACTGGGCTCTGGGTTGGACCCCCTTTTGCCTTCAGAACTGCCTTAATTCTTTGTGGCACCGATTCGACAAGCTGCTGGAAACATTCCTCTGAGATTTTGGTCCATATTGATATGATGGCATCACAGAGTTGGTTCAAATTTGTTGGCTGCACAACCATGATGAGAATCTCTCTTTCCATCATATCCCAAAGGTGCTCTATTGGATTGAGATCTGGTGACTGTGGAGGCCATTTGAGTGTAGTGAACTCATGGCCATGTTCAAGAAACCAGTTTGAGATGGTTTGAGCTTTTTGACATGGTGTGTTATCCTGCTGGAAGCAGCCATCAGAAGATGGGTACACTGTGGTGATAAATCCTTGGACATGGTCAGAAACAACACTCAGGTAGGCCGTGATGTTTAAAGATATTAAGGGCCCCAAAGTGAGCCACACCATTACACCACCAGCAGCCTGAACCATTGATACAAGGCAGGATGGATCCATGTTTTTGTGTTGCTCATGCCAAATTCTGACCCTACCATCTGAATGTTGCAGCAGAAATCGAGACCAGGCAACGTTTTTCCAATCTCCTATTGTCCAATTTTAGCGAGCCTGTGTGAACTGTAGCTGAATTGTAGCCTCAGTTTTCTGTTCATCACAGAAAGGAGCAGCATGTGTTGTGCTCTTTTGCTGCTGTAGCCCATCTGCTTCAAGGTTTGACATGTTGTGCAGAGATGCTCTTCTGCATGCCTTGGTTGTAACGAGTGGTTATTTGAGTAATTTTTGCTTTCCTATTAGCTTGAAGCAGTTGACCATTGTCCTCTGCCCTCTGGCACCACCAAGACATTTTCACCCAGAGAACTGCTGCTCACTGGATATTTTCTCTTTTTAGTCCATTCTCTGTAAACCCTAGAGATGATTGTGTGGGAAAATCCCAGAAGATCAGCAGTTTCTGAAGTACTCCAACAACCACGCCACATTCAAAGTTACTTAAATCACCTTTCTTCCCTCATTCAGCAGGTCGTCTTGACCACGTCTACATGAGTTGATGCCATGTGATTGACTGATTAGAGATTTGCATTAACAAGCAACTGAACAGTTCTACTTCATAAAGTTATGGTAACAATATTTTACCCCTTCTAATAAGTTAATATCTTATATGCCTCTGTAATACTTCTCTACAAATCACTGAGGTTTAAATCCATGTGAGCTGCTGCTGACCATGCCCTATTTAGCTATTTTTAAATCCTGTAAAGTGAACACAAAGAGAACCAAACAGAAGTATGGTATAGTGCTAACAAAAAGCTTAGCTTGGACTGAAGGACATAATGCGACATGAAAACACAGTAACCCATACTCAGTGTTTGATTACTGATTGTCAAATTAGTGTTTTCACATTTTCTGATTACAGTTTTCACATCACTCAGGCATGTGTGCATATGATTAAAGCTAATGGTGATGTTACCCACATGAGCTGTGCTAATTGCTAAAGATCTTCCTAATGCTGTGAGGACACGAAAGTCATCCAGTTAGCATTAGCAGAAAGAAAGAAAGAAAGAAAGAAAGAAAGAAAGAAAGAAAGAAAGAAAGAAAGAAAGAAAGAAAGAAAGAAAGAAAGAAAGAAAGAAAGAAAGAAAGAAAGAAAGAAATGGTGACAGACTTTGAAATTAAGAAGTCAGGTATGTGCCACTCAGGTGTATCTTTTTCTTAGTCATGGCTGTATTTATCTTGTTTGAAGTCATAACTGAATGGTTTATTTAGAGACACACTTTTAATCTCTGGAGAAAGGAAAGAAAGAAGGGGACAGTCTGTTCTCACATTTTGTGGGTCTCTAGAAACTCTGAGGAAATGTCAACACATTCAGATGCCTGTTAATAAGCATTGCCTGTGATCTCATTTTAATATCAGGTGTAAATTGAGCTGTAATGCTTTACAGAAAGGGTCGCAACTCCATTTTGTGTGTGTGTGTGTGTGTGTGTGTGTGTGTGTGTGTGTGTGTGTTATAGGGGTTTAGTGATTCTCTGCTCATCTATTTCTGTCTGCCAGAGAGCATCTGCTTATGTCTGAGCTGATCATTCAAAGATGGACTCAGAGAGAGAAGCACATGTGTGTGTGTGTGTGTGTGTGTGTGTGTGTGTGTGTGTGTGTGTCCAACCTGTGTGGCTCATGCTGATGATGATTAATTCAATAGATGTGTATTCATGAAAGGTGCAGTGTCTTTTGTCTGTATCTGATCTGCTGCTTTCCTTTTTTTTCTCCACCTCTCTTTATCTTCTTTTCCTCCTCATTTGTGTCTCCCTTCCTACATCCTATATCATCTTAGGAGCCATTATTATTCCCCCAATGCTGTCTGAACCAACACACTTCCACCTGCCAGCCTGTGTGTGTGTGAGTGTGTGTGCACGCACATGTGTGTATTAGCGTGTCCTCTGTCCAAAGTCGTTAAATATTCTAAAGACAGAGACCTCTTTTAATTACCCACTAATCACACTTTTAATTACCTGCCACACACACATCCATCACTGACCAGACTGTACACGTGCACGCTCCTACACACTCGTACCCCGTGTACACACACAAATACACTCACATCCACATCTGTCATTAGGAAGAGTTCTTAACCTATCGACTAAACAGAGGGAGGGAAACAAAAGGGGAAAATGAGTGAGAGAGCGAGTGAAAGACTACACAGTGCACTGAGGAGTGACTGATTAAGGTTTGGTTTTGACACACTTGTAAAAGCCTGCAGGTTATTACTGCTGGACAGACAGGAGAGACAATGGAAAAAATTAAGGAAATGCAAAAACGGTTTTGAGTGCACTGTTTTCAATTAACACCTTTCTCTTTTTCACACAGTAGATATGTTTTCAGATTTCTTGAGCCAAACACCCTCCGGACTGCCGGACTAAAAGAAAAAAAAAGAAAGAACATAATGCTGATTGACTGGTTAATATCAGGGCCTAAAGATTGTATCCTCAAGATCAGAGAGCTGGATCAATAAGCAGAAGGTCACAAGTTTCCTTTCTCTCACAGACAAATAAAGGCTACATTTTAGAACTTCCTGCTCTTGGGAAATTACATTCTCGCTTTCTGTGCCATAACCTCTTTGCTCATGTATTCACGTGGGAGTTTAGCGTCTATGACTTGGGGGCTTATGTTAAAAAATAAATGCGTTCACACTCTTTAAAATGCTGACCCAAGGTCCACTGATTTTTGTTCAAACATGTAGCCATCCATTCTTATTGCACCAAATTCTGCTTTCTCTTCTGCTTCGCACTACATCGTGCCACAGGATTTCTTTTCATCATTATCACCTTTCTTCACTGCCTAATTATGCCCTCACACATACAGCTGAAATGTACATTGGTGCATTGGAACTCTAATACTCACCAAGTGCATGCATGTAATTAGTCAAACTCATAAAGGCCTTTCATTTTTTTTTTGCACCTGCACAAAATTATGTAAACTGTCCATTTGCACTTGCACCTGTTACAGAAAGTTCTGTCTCCAAACAAATGCTTTCACCTGAGTGGGTGGAGTTTGGGGCAGAGGAGCTAGTATTTAGCAAGAGGCACACTGCAATTTAGTATCTGTTTTGCATGAATTTATTTGAAAAAGATGCTTACATGTCCCCCTCTGAAGATCACAAAATCCTATTTCACGTACCTTCTTTTTTTAACCTTTTCACTTTGTCGTAGATTTTTCATGTGGTGTATCTAAATATGGAGTTTAGCACAAATAAAAGGTTACAAATTATAGGTGATGGCTGAACTACGCACTCACATATGCATGTTGCCCAATCCTGGCCAAGGTGGTCTCAGCCTTTTCATTTTGAGTCATTACAATTTCATACTTGTGTACTCAGGTTGTGTTCACAAATATTTGCCCAGTTTCAGGAAAACATTCACAACCATCTCCACCAAACTGTTTGGCGCAGGTCAGCATCAGTGACGCAGTGTGTATATTTGTTACAGAATAATATAAATTAAAATGTGTTTGCCTGTAGGCTGAACCCTTTTCCTTTAGTTATATTGATTTCCTCTCACCGTGGTAACAAGTGTATCCGTTAAAAAAACCTTGTTTTACAGGAAATGCTGTAACTGTATGGTTGTATTGGTGTTAATAATCAACCAGGGATATTAAACTTGTTTACTCAATACTATTACTACTGACCTTTAAAGCTACAGGAAGCAATTTGTCTACATTTCAACACTAATATGTGCCTGTATTTTTTTTACAAAAGACCACTGTGACCTTTGTACCCATATTTATACACACACACACTATATCAAGATCTATTATTCACAACAGGTTGTATCTTTGAAATAATTTCACTCAACAGGAGCCAGAATTACAGCTGTTGCCATATTTAGGCAAGCATCAAAGAACCAGTGCAACAGTTACGCATTTAAAAATCTTGAATAGTGTCACAGGGCTTGGCTAAATAAAGGTAGACTCCAAAATATAAGATGATGCAAATCTTTAAATATTATGCTGTAATATTTAATAAAATGAGCAAGTTTCTCTCCCTGTAGGTATGATCATAAAGTTCTACAGTTTTCCCCACAAAAAGTAAAATCATTTAAATTGCAGCCGACCTCCCCTTCAAAACTGTCTCCTTGTGCACCTCCGGACCACAGTTCCAGCACGGTTGCTATTTTCCAATTTTTCCGTGGACATCGCATTTTGACCGCTTGAACTCTAATGCTCTGATTTCAGAGAGCAGCCATCACCTTGAGAGTCTCCTGAGGCTTCTACACTGTTTGTCCGCGAGGGTCAGGTTGTCAGTGCAGAGTTGTGCTGTAACAAACTGAGCTGTCTGAGGGAAATACTGGTCGGAAACTACCTGAACTGTGGCCTGTGTCGTTGTCTACTGAGTATTTTGGTGACACCAATAATCTTTGCTCAACACCAGCTTGGCTCACTGGACACTGCAACTTTGTCTGAATTCAAGCTGAAGGATGTAACATGCATCACAGACACACAAGTGTAAGTGGTCAGAACTTCTAAAATAGCGACCACTGCCCAAGAGCATGACCTGTAAGAAGATAGGTGCCAAATTTAAATCAGGGATGGAGTTTGATTTTTGGTGGAGTGTTTATGATCAAAACTTGTGCTGAACTGCTGTGGGTGATTAAATTAAACAGTGACTGTTTTACATAGTTTCTGCATCATTGTGACAAATTACCTTAATTTTAGGTGGTTAATTAGGACTGCAACCAGCTCATCACATTCTTGAGGAAAAAGTGAAAAATGTCTGTACAAACGTCAGCAAGTCAAATGAAGCGTATCATAATATATGAAGTTGGGCCTACAAGCTGCCTCAGTTAGGCAGGTCTGTAAACAGGGGGAGTCTTGACCATTTAACATCCACGGTTTGCAAACTAAAGCACTGACCTATGAAAAGTCATAGCAAATACTCATTCAGCCCTGTCTCACAAAGAGAGTTCTGTGTTCTAAAAGCAGAAAATCACAGAGGCTTGAGACATGCTCTCCAGTGTCAGGTTCAAATGTTCCCCTGAACCACAATTACAAAATGATGTCTTATTATCAACAAGTGTGGTGATTATCAGCCCTCTGTTCAGCCGATATCTGCAGCTGAGCAGGAGAGAGGCTGAGAACGAGGTGTGTTCCTCCAGCTGAGAGGAAGACAGAAGGAGCGAGAGTGTGAGACAGAAAGACGGGGAGAGAAGTCACTGCCAGTTGTGCGGTTAATTGGTAGCAGACATAATTAGTGCTAATTAGGATAATAGCCATTCGTCTAGAGATCCATCCACCTAATGGGACTACAACACTCAGCTGTGCACACGCACACCAGCACACAAAAGGAGTTGTTGCCATCCATCCAGTCTCCTTGTGAGAACAATGTGGTCTCGTAGTGTAGCTTTAATGTGAGAACTGGTAAGACACATATTTGTGCCGTGCCAAGCAAGTGCTTGTCCGTGTGCATATATGTGAAGGACTGCCTGTATGTGTGTGTGTGAATGACTAAGAGACAGATGTAAAGCAGAGGCAGAAAGGAAGCGAGTCATGGAGCTCCTCTAGCTGAACAAACACAGAGTGGAGAAAAGCCTCCCTCCTCTGTTTACTCAGCATCTAGCCTCATCCCCCTCTCCTCTGCTCCTCCTCTGGTCTCTTCCTGCTTCCATCTCACCCTTGGCCTGCTCTGCTTTCCTTTCCTGTACCATTGCCTTTACCCACTTCTCTCTGCCTGTCCCTCCAGCCATGCCAGGGGACATTAAACAAACGCAGCCTGTCCCACAGACACCCCCCCACCCCCACCCCCCCACACACACACCAATTACTTTCAGACTGAAGGCCCTAGGCTGTGTGTGCTCAAGGATGCTCGATTATGTGTGTGTGTGGACATGTGCTTGTGTGTGTGTGTGTGTGTGTGTATTTTATGGAGGACCTACAGTGGCAGTGGCAGCCGGCCAAGCCAGTGAGTGACCACAGAAAGGTCTTTCTTTCTTTCTTTCTGTGTCCGTTTGACCGTTTGAAGAAACTGTAAAGGTGATTGAGGATGCAAGCCTGTGATTTAGGCACTGCGTTAATTACAAGTCACCGGGCTGCAGAGTGTATAGGGCGGAAGGTAGGGGAGTGTTTTCTGAGTCAGTGAAGGGGCTGTTAAAATCTCTCACAAACACATTAGTGTTCATTACTGTTGTAACCTCTACCATTTTTCTTTTTTTCCCCTCCTCATTCTCCCTGTCTTTATTGGTCTCATGTGCAGTCACATGTACTGTACAGTCTGCATTTCTCTGAGCTCAAAAAGCATCAGGATTTATTAGCATAGCCACTACAGTAACCAAGAATACCTTTAAATAGGGGTTTTGAGTTATTAGTACAGTGTGGAGTGAAGTTTTAATAAAGTTGTGAAAGCAGTAGGAGTTGGGTTGTTCAATATTTGACCAGAGGCGTTTACTCCATATATTTTCATGCACATTTGGTCTGGGACTGTTTAGTTTCTACCATGAAATTGGTTTGCAGATGAGGTATTTACTATTCTGGTAAAGGCCTTAGTAGTCCTACTTTAAAGTAACTTGGGGTCTCATACTGTGGGCTGTCTACCATTCGGAAGGTCGGTGGTTCAATCCCAGCTACTACATTCAGCACGTAGAATTATCCTTGGGCAGGATACTCATGTTGCCCTTGATGCGTTCATCAGTGTGTGAGTGTATGGGTGAATGTTTGACAAGGCGTGTATGTATAAAAAAAGCACTTGTATGAATGTGTGTGATTGGGTGCATGAGACTAGTAGTAAAAGGTGCTTTGTATGCTCAGTTAGGGTAGAAAAGCATTATGTAAGTACCATCCTACTAACAGCAAAGTGCAGAATGTAAGTGGCGACATCAGCAAAACACATTCACCTTTTCCTCCTGCCTATTAGTGAGGTCAGTGTGTGTAGCAGTTGATGTCACTCAAACAAGCACATTTTATCAAACTTGTTTGAATGTTTTTTAACTTCATGATGTACTGCTCTTATTCAGAAAGCAAATCTACAGTGTGGCTGATCAATCACCGCCTGAGCTAAATCAGTTGTGCCCTGACGGGTTCCCCCCAACTCTGATGAGTGTGCTTACTCCTTAAATACACAGCATTTGTTGTGTGAATTAGAGCTTTTGTTTATATTAGCTCTCATACGAGTCTAATACCTTCTCCTAATATTTGCAGAGGCTCTATTTGGTTCTGTGGGATGCAGCTACTGTAAGATACCGTTTCCCTGAGGGTACTACAGTATGCAGGGATGGCTAACTAAACAATAATGTGCTTTGAACTTTGTATAAAAATTTATGAAAGGTCTTCAGCATGACTCACGTCTCCATAAGTCAAGGCAGACCCATAAAGATAAAACTGTTTTGTTTGAAATTTAAAAAAAACAACCCCCCCCCCGAAGACTTGAGTCCTGACCTCAGCTCCATCCAGCAGAGTTAAACTGCAACTGTGACTGGGAGTCAGGCCTTGACTGTGAAGAGGTTAAAAATGTAAATTGGCACGCATACGGCTGACCACAACCTTGTCTAATTGATATTCAAAGAGATGAACAGGAACAGATGAGGATCAAAAGAAATTTGTGGTGTGAGGAGAACTAGTGGGGAACTGGAAGGTGTTTTGGTAATTAAAGCTGATGGTGCTTTACTGAAAAATGCTGTAAGAAACTGATCCTATGCCATCACCTGACATATATCAGCAGTGTTAGCAGAGAGAGGGATCTTTATACAGTTTGGTAGGTGTGGGAAACGCGCAAACGTTCAACTGTTAGCAAACCGAAGGTACTAATTAAGCTTTATAAAATGCTACAACTGCCTACCATCATTTGAATGGTTATACCACTTAAGTTGACAAGCTGATGAATGCTCCCACTGACACTCATACGAGGAGCTGCTGCTGAAGGTGATGTGGCTGCACACGCAGAAGGAGCCACACCCACCATCGCTGTCACACAGTTTTCGATTTGAAATCCCATCATGAACTCCATCATATCTCCGGGAATCCTACTGTCTAAAATGAGTGCTGCACACAGGCATGTTTCATGTGACAGATGCAGCAGTGAAGTCCCGTCGCTTCACCTGCACAAAACACCAAGGGATGAAAACAAGCTCCTTTCCTCTTCCTGTCAGGGAAGCAGTGGACTCAATGTCCTGCAAGGCTCGAGTCTGTGCAACCCGTACACACAATAATTCACTGTGATGAAACTAGCAAAAACACCAACTCACTAAATCACTACTGCTCAGAGTCAGTATATCACCTGCTACTGCATAAAGCACCTAGGGGAAGAGCAGAGGCCACTCCCTAGAAGAGTTTTTAAAGTATTGCTTAATATGCACACTTCTTGAATTTCGGCCTTTATGTCTTGCAGAAAATCTAAAATCATGCCTTAGCTCTTTAAATATTAATTTCCAAGAAATATGTATATGAATGTAGAGAAAAATGTAACCTGCATGTGTCTTTTTGAACGTGTTTGATTTGGGCCGCATATTGTATGCAAGTGTCCTGTAGGAGGTGGCTTGCATGCAGGCCTGCGGGTGCCTTTTAATAAATGTGAATGTTACCCTTTCATCATTTTAATGTAGTCCAAAATGGTTTGGCCTTGATTTAAATTGAGATAGACTAAATCCAGGCCTTCTAAATAGTTGATGCACATTTTTAATGCATCAGCAGCCACCTTCCATTATTTCCTTCCATTTGGTTCGGCTCCAACAAGCTTATTATAGAGATGTGGAGTTGTTTTGTAAATGCTTTGTTTTCCCTTGATTATAAGATACAAGAGTAGCAGACATTTTATGTTTTAAGTGTTTGAGGGATTTATTTACAACGAGTTTGGAGCAACTGCCAAAGCGTGCTTAATGGGTCTTGTTGCAGGCATGCCAGTGACAGTCTTGTTGTTGAACACAGCTGTACCACCCTGTTATCTTTTAGCAACTAAAGTGCCAGAACCAGTAAGAGGTTTGTAATATCATTCAAGTCAGTTTTTCCTCTACTGAAGCAGATGTGTTATTGGCATATAAACATATTAACGGTGGAGATATTCTATAAGTACATGTTTTCTCATGGATGTTAGTTTGGAGTTTTTTTTTTTAATTAATTTATGTTTTCTTTTGGTTCTGAGAGTGATTTGTGTTTGAGTTTCTCCTTTGAGAGTTCATGATTCATTTTGATGGTTTATGATTGAATTCTGGTTGCTTGCTTCTTGTTGTTTGGGGTTCTGTATATACTTGCCTTTCATATGAGTTGCATTTTAATCCTATTCTGTCATTCCCCTATGCTAAGTTTGTGCATGTTTCTGTGTTCCTCATTTAGTTACAGTTTCCTTTTCCTGTTTTATTTTGATAGTTTCTCTTTCTGGTGCTTTGTAGTTTGTTTTACTCCCTTGTCTTGGATTAGTTTCAGCTGAGTTCCCCACCTGTTTCCGCTCCCATTGTTATCTTGTGTATATATTGCGTATAGTGAGTTCATATCCATGTTTCTGCTGCTTTCCCCAAGTTTCCTGAGTGTGTTCTGGATGTTTGGATTTCTTGTTATCTTTTGGACTTTGTGATCTGTCATTTCCTGGCTCAAGAGTCCCACGTCCTTCACACAGTGTTTCATGACATGCTTTAGTTCAGTCCATAATTTAGGGTCCATGGTTGATTTCAAACCTTGATTTATCCCAGGTTTATCTTTAAACTTTTTTTTTGGCCACAGTGGCTTTTTGGACAGTGCAGGTTATGACAGGAAGGTGGGAGAAGACATGGGGGAAGATGCACATGTGGAAAAAAAGCACAGGCCGGGACTCAAACCTACGCTGCCAGCTTTTGCCTTGCTGCATATATGTGGTCACCTGCGCTACCACTGAACCATGCCAGCACTGCCCATGTTTATCTTTAATCTTAATTTAAAGATCTTACAGTTAAAAACAGAAAAGTCAGAAAAGACTTAAGCCTGAGTTTAGCTGCTGTCTATTATTATGCTCTGTATTAAAAGATCTGTCAATCATTTTAAGAGAAAGAGAAGAGTTACAGGAACATACAGGTTTTACTGCTGTGGTAGCAGTAAAAAAAAAACATGAATGTCTGAGAAATAAATACTTGTTTACTCATTGAGTGTAACACAGGAAAAGACATACTTTTAAACAAGAAAAAAGAAATTGCTATATTTAACTTGTAGCCCCCCATCCCCAATTTAGAAATCTGAAACTTAAATGTTTCTTTTTTTAAGATAACTTTGAGCCATTCCATTTGAGCAAAAGGATTAAAGTGTGTTCAGCAAATATACTGTAAAACAAATCTCCAACCCCAGGCTGTGGTAACAATAGGTTCATTTAAACTCTGCATGGGAAATCACTAAAGCGCTCACTGTCAAGCTGCTGGAAACACAATGTCAAGAACTGCTGGCAGTGGTCCAGTTCTCTGTCTTTACTCAGTTAATCCTATTAAAAAAAAAAACAGATCAATCATATTTTTCTAAACTGTACATAACTGTTGTAGGAAAGTTGAGTTTTCTTCACAGTTTTCTTTTCTCATTTCACCATCTGGATCGTTAGTAACTTTCTCACTTACTACACTTGCGTCACAGTCATATAGACTATCTTATATTATCCTAGACTTTCTGCCTATCTTTGGGCCTAATTTGCCCCAGAGCATCACAACAGGAGCTGGCTGCCAGGCACTGCATGAAAAGTACTTAACTCTGTGTTTACTCTGAATCTCTGTGCATTTGAACTGTGTTGAAGAGTAAAGGCGGTCATACCAAATATTGCTTATTGCTTAGAATAATACAAACTCTGTTTTTGCCTCCTATTCTATTTCATGAACATTTGCACGTTTGAGTAAATCACTGCACCCATTTCCCATTTTCCTAGCAGAATATGAAGAAATGAGGAGTGGCTTAAGACTTTTGCACAGTACTATGCATGCTCTAATTTTAAATGTACTTAAACATCGAAGCCCAAGCATGAATTTCCATGTGCATTAGGAGCCTATATAAATCAATAAGACTAGAGCATGCATGCAAAAGTCTTAATCTACTCATTTATTCATATTTTGCTAGGAAATTGTCATGCGCCAGGAGGAACCCTGACCCACTGCACCAGTGTAGGGTCTGACAGTGGGTCCAAAGATTGTATCCCGATACTTAATAGCAATCAGGGTGCCACTGATCCACCACTAAACCAATCATGCTGAATGATGTTACAGGCAGCATAACGTACTCCACAGTTTCTCCAGACCCTTTCACGTGTGTCACATGTGCTCAGGGTGGACCTGCTCTCATCTGTGAAAAGCACAGGGTGCCAGGGGTGGACCTGCCAATTCTGGTATTTTATGTTAAATGTCAGTTGGCCTCCATGGTGCCAGCAGTGAGCACAGGGCCCACTAGAGGATGTCATTCTTCAGGCCCCCCTCATGAAGTCTGTTTCTGTTTCTACGGCCCTGTCCAGCTCTCCTAGAGTTACTGCCTGTCTCCTGGAATCTCCTCCATGTTCTTGAGACTGTGCTGGGAGACACAGCAAACCTTCTGGCAGTGGCACCCATTGATGTGACATCCTGGAGGAGTTAGACTACCTGTGCAACCTCTTTGGGGTCCAGGTATTGCCTCATGCTACCAGTAGTGACACTGACCCTAGCCTATGCTATTAAAAAGTGCTCCTTTAATTAGCGTATAAAGAAATGAGGGGTGGCTCAAGACTTTTGCACAGCACTGTATGTTTGGAAAAGATGAGAGAAAATCCCCAAAATAACACTTTCACTAATAAGGATGTCTTTATGCCAGGATTGTATTTATTGGCTTTACTTTTTATGTCAGCTTTTATTTGTAGTTGTGCAGACAAAGAAAAACACTAGCCAAAAATAAATGCTGTTGTGGCGTATATTGGATGAATATGGTATAGAAGCTTTCCCTTCCTCTGCAGATTCAAAACAGTGCACTTGGTGGAGCTGTGAGTTTTATAGTTACCAATTACTTTGGGATAGAGAACAACACCACAACTCAATTTGACAGGCAATTCTGAGGGCAGGAATGCTTAAAAATTTGAATACCTCACCCCAAAGTAAAGTGTGTAGTAACAAAATACCCAGCTAAAAAGACAAGCAGAAGAATTTATACAGGCACACATATAGTCACGTAAAGTTGCTCTCAGCATACATGAACCTGTCTAAGTTAACTATCCATCAATCTCACAGAGAACGTGTTCATGTGTCTGCTGACTTGAACACCAAAGTAAATATTCAGCTCAAACGGCTGAAAGGCACAGTGAATGGTCCCAACTGTGTGCCTGCCTGTTTGAGTAGGTGTGTGTATCTATGAGGTGTAATATGTGGATGGCTGGCTGGCACTAGCTTTGCAGACAAAGCTGCCAAAAAGCCTACCTGCTGTCTGGACTCAGTTTACAGTGTAGCATCCTCCTCCTTCTGCCCTGGTGCCACACTTCTCCACACCAAGCTGCTGTGTGTCAGTGGCATTGTGGTTTAAGAATGTGGCATACTGCCTATCAGGGATAGAGGAGGAGGGCAGGCGACTCAGTCCCTGGACCTGGCGCACACACTCGCACGCAGATCAAAAATACACACATTCACACACTCGCTCACTCATCCTCTGGCCTGCGATGTGTGTGCTAATTAGCTCTTGGCACAGTTGGGTGTGTATGTGTGTGTTTTTGTGTGTGCGCGTGTATGTGTGTGTGTGTGTATTCAGCAGTGTTGCATTGCGGTCACCCATGAGTGTTTATTAAGTCTTGGGGCAGTACACTTAAATGAAAGACCAATCTGGCTCAGTGCTTTGGTTCAGAGAAGTCAGAGGGGAGAGAGGGGAGGGTAAAGCAGGAGAGTTGTATGGCAGGATACTGTGATAGAGAGACAGCCAGAAATAAAATACAAAGAAAATTGAAAGAAACCAAGAGAGAAATGTGCAGATAATAATCTGAGTGAGAATGGAAATGGGATTTGAGGGAATGAGTCAGAAAGGTTGTTTTTTTATTTTATTATGATGATGTGTGTTGTGTGTGTGTGTGTGTGTGGGGGGGGCAGCACAAAGAAAAAAAAATGAAGAAGATGGGGATAGCATGTATCTGATTGCTGTATTTAATTTTTTTCTGCCTGGGGAAAAACTGTCCCTCACACATACATAAGCATGCAGAGTCATGCACAGTTTTACAATTGAGCTTGTGTTTAATTGAAAACCAGAAGAATTTTGTCCAGTTTAATTAAATGCAGACCTAAAACAGCACATGTTATAATAAATCTGAACATACATATTCAGTTAGAATAAGAATTTGCTCCTAAGCTGTCCGCGTGCATGTCCATCTGCATGCCAGTGTGTGTTTCTGACTGTATTGTCACTCTTAAGATGAGGTTGTATAACCACCCTCCAGCTAGTGAGAACTAACACTGACATTTTATTTTTTTTTTTGAGTTATGGTCCTCTAATCTCTGTCGCCTGATTTCTTATTGGCATTTCATTTTGTCCTTCTTTTTTCCCTCTTTTTGATATAAAATTTCCATGCGGGATGTAATGGGAAATGAAGTCTAAGACCTGCCAATTTGGAAAAAAGGGAACAAGCCATCAGCATGTGTCATCGTAGACAGATTCACATGTAAATACTACATATTATGGAAATGTGAATGGGGAGGGGTGAAGGATACTCCATGAACAAATTCTTTTAACTCAACAAATGCTTAGATCAACTCTCCCGCCCACTGAGCTTCTTTGTCTTTGACTGTTAAATTGAGGTGAATTTAGATTCCCTCAAACCTCCTGGGCTCTCTCCTCCCTCAGACACTGTAGGCGAGTGGAAGCAAGCCCTCCCTGTCTATTAATCGGCATGTGCTGGGCAAAACAGATGTGATAAAATGGGCGGGTCAGCAGACTTAATGAGCTTAACAGCTATAAATTACATTATAGAGCTAGGTGAAGATGCAGAATTCATCCGTGCAGTGAAATGAGAGAGAAAGAAAGGTTTGGTTAAAGCCTCTTTTATCAGTGAGCGATATGCACACAAAATCCAACCAGCACACATTGACATATGCTCACACAAATAAAGTGTCAGTGTCAGAGTTGAGGCTCTGGCTCTTGAAGTTGTTCTCCTGGGAAATCACAGTGAATAAATTTAGACCTGAGGAATTCTGTCTCAGTACGAGACAGTATTTGTCGGAGAGTCGTCAAACAACCACACGTGATCCCATGACTCACCGCTCCTCTCAATAAATACATCAATTAGTAGCTCCTATATTTGTTTCTTGTACACTCAGGCACTTCCATGTACTTCATCACTAGATAAACAATAAAGTATTGATGTTTTGTTTTGTTTTTTGGCCTTTTAACCTTTATTGAGATAGAACAGTAGAGAGAAGACAGGAAAGTGAGAAAAGGCACACAGTAAATGGCCTCAAGGCAGATTTGATCCCAGGCCTTTGGAACAGCCTTATGGGTTATGGGTTGCCTGCTCAAACCAGCATGCTGTACCAGCCCTCCATGTTTAAATGTTAATGACTGTATCACCACAGCCATATTTAAGGCCCCAGTCACACAGAAGCCTAGAGAATGGTTGGCAAACCCCTGGCCACCACTGGTTGGTAGGAAAAGTGAGCATTCAACAGTTTGCTAGTGGTTGCCGCTGTGAAATCGATTTCCAAAGCCCCATTCACGCAGGCCTAGAGACCAGTTGCTAGGGGAAAAAAATGCATATTCCCTGTCCAGTTGGCATAGCAGCACAGTGAAATAATGATGCTGAATGTTTCCTTATCAAGCAGCAACATGTAGATTCAGTGCTTTTTTAACTTGTTGGCATTGACATTGCAACGTGTTTTCAATCAGCTGGCACAAATCAAGCTACATTTTTCAGATTTCTAAAACATCAAAGCGTTAGTCACTTAAACAATTACTCCTCAGTAGGTGGCACCAAAAATATTACTCAGTTTAATGTCAGTTTTTCACAATTGCTTGGATATGTTTCTTGAACTTTCTGCTATTTTCTCTAAACTAAAATCCAATTTTCAAACTACTTTCTCAAAACTCACACAGTCAAAATGATAACCCTACTGAGCAGTCATTACACTTTCCAAAAACTTGAAAACACTGTTCAGAACATGTAACTCAAGTCTTTCTAACCTCATGTGGCTTTCTTGAAGTTCTATAAAGAAAACTGAAGTAATTCTTCCAGATTTTCCTGATGATGAGCCACTTTGTATTTGGCTTGCTCCTCATTTCAGCTGTATTTGGACCAGTAGAGACTAATCTCTGGTAGCCTCAGCTGGCAGACATTGAACACAATTACACCACACCTGTTGCTGATTATACACAACTGTGCAAGATTATTAATGTGATGTAGTGAAAACTACTTATGTGAGTTCAGAGTGAACAGGCTGCACAATGAGTTGAGCGTAGACACAGTACCACCAGTGGACAAAAGCAATCTGAGAGGCAGAGGAGGAACAGTGTGTGTATAAGAGGTGCTGGATGAGGACGAGGGCAAGAAAGGCACGGCCGAGGAGAGTCATTTCAGATAAAATTTCATAGATTTTGATAGACCACGTTCGAGTTCATGGAATGACAGAGGGAAGGAGGTCAGAAAATTATTTGTGGCCCCATTGGAAAAAGCAGCTAACGTCTATGATTTCCCAGCAGCATGAGTAGAAGCTTTCTTTGTTGACATGGACATTCAGAACAGAAGTTTCCAAACATATCCATTTTAAAGGACTCAACGTGAGCCTTTGCACCATTAACCATGTCCTCCAGTACAACAGGGGTGCACATAAAGCCAGGCAGGATCAGAGATCAGGTGTGTGCTCTGGATTGAAGTGGCACAAAGATGTGATGCTGGTGCTGAAGGAATCACTTGCTGACTTTGCTTTTGGAGTTACTGTTGCAGTGCTTTAATGTGCATTTCACTTACATTATATATTCATGCTTCTGCCTTTTGCAATACTGTATTGACACTATATGCAAGTGTTGAACCCGCATTCAGTACCTTATTGGGTGTAGTACTTACAGAAAGCAATATTCAAACTGTTTTTACAGACAAGGGATTTGTGTGTTGTTGTTTTTAGAAATGCATTTACTTTATTAAGTTAAGATTTCCCTGGCGCTATGTACCATGAACATTTTTTTTCCTCACTGTTGATGTAGTGTGTAATAACTGCTCCATAGTGTTTTTATTTTATACTTGCTGTGTGTGTGTGTGTGTGTGTGCGCGTGCGATCTTTAAACATGTTTTAGCGCTTTTTGTTTGATTTTGCCTGAGCAGTCAGCGGCTTTATGAATTTACTTTGAAAATTGGGTTTTGTGTTTACAGTTTGGAGAGCAAAAAAAGATGGGAAGTCTTCAAGAGGTGTGTGTGTGTTTTTTGTTTTGTTTTGTTTTGCAGTTTTGAAAGGTGGTTACGTTTGTGTTTATTTGTCTGTTTTGCTTTCATATAGTATCGATTTTTGGTTGTCATAGGTGGCACGTTTCATTTTGTGTTCCAGTTGGCAATGTGCCGACTGGGTTTTGGGGCACATCTACTGCTGCCAGTTCAGCACTGCTGAATAATGCTCACAGAAAAATACACATATCTTGCACGTACGCACACACACACAGGCTAATTTATTTCTCTTTTACTCACATGTAATGTATTTAAACACTTGATGTTTACAGTTGTAGCTTCTTTTGTTCTATTATTTTTTTTAAATGCTATATAGCCTAAGAAATCTTCTAAATGTACAGTGCCTTGCAAAAGTATTCGGCCCCCTTGAAGTTTTCAACCTTTTGCCACATTTCAGGCTTCAAACATAAAGATATAAAATTTGAATTTTTTGTGAAGAATCAACAACAAGTGAGACACAATCGTGAAGTGGAATGAAATTTATTTGACAAATTTATTGGATGTGTCAAACTTTTTTAACAAATAAAAAACTAGGTACGAGTATAGTACAGGGTCTACAGAAACAAGTTGACTCTCTGATACCAACAGTCATCTAACTTTACTGTGCTTTATTCTCCCTTTGATCTTATTGATTTCATTTCATTTTCAGGCTTTCAGATTATTGGGGTGGGTGGGGGTGGGTGGTGGATTTCCATCCTCTGACATGCTGAAAACACCCATAGCATCACTGAAAAACATCATCCTCTGTTTCCTGCCTGGCGGCATCTCAAGTTCAAACACATGAAAATCTGAGTGCAACGAAAATATTTTCTGTTAGCATCTCTCCCACAATATCTCCCTCCAAAGTCAGCTCTTCCTGTTATGATCTCCTGAAAGGCAACAGCAACACAAAATCTCTTTGTAAGTAAGTCTCTGTGTGCTCAAGTAAGAACACTTTTAGATTTTGCGCGTTTGTGATCGTGCATGCTTGTGTACCAGCATGCTGCGTGTTTGTGGCATATTGATTGCTGCTGCTACGTGGGGAAATGAGGATGGATCAGCGTAAAGAAGGAAGAACAGAAGACAATACACAAACAATGAGAGTGGCACAAAGAATGAAAGATACACAAAATGAGCCACATATCAATCTGAGACAGGAGGAGAGATTTATTTAAGCTCTCTGAATCCTCTTTCCTTTCTGATGCTTGTATTCAATGTTTCCTTCCCCCCATTATGAATTCCAAATGATCCGTGTACCAAATACTCTTCTCTTGACAGAGTCTTAGTTTGAGCAGTATTCTCGTCTGAGACGGAGCAGTGCTGGAAGGAGGCATGCTTTGCTTTGGGAGTGCGTTATTGTGTTCTCTAAACTGTTGTTCTCTGTGTGTCTCATTTGTGCCCTGCAGAACAATCACTTTGGACAATCAGCTGGTTGTCCTGGCAACTGCTGCAACAGACGCTGGACGTTATCATGTAGAAGCGGCGAACGAGATGACCGGCGAGACTGTGACGAGTCCTGCTGTTTACCTGAGCATCTCAGGTGAAAAAGAAATAAATAAATAAACCATTTTGACTTAAAAAAAAAAAAGAAAAAAAAAAGAAGCATATGACATAAGAAACTGGTAAACACTGTACTCAGAATTGGTTTAGTCTAGAGTAGAGCAGCATATTTCAGTCCCTCAAAGACGCCCATTTCAATTTCTGAATAATTCTTTTTTGATTTCATTTCACCTATTTTTTGGGGGAGCTTCATTTGATTTTCTGTGATATCACTGTGACCATAAATCTGAATCCACTTTACAGAAAAATATCTCCCTTTGACAGAGAAGGCAGTGCTGAGTGTCAGGCTAATTGCTAAACCTGAAAATAGCTGCAAAAGATATGAAGAGATGATTAACGACATATCTGACACATTAGAGAAACAACAATATTATTTGCAAACTAAAACGCTGGAGGTCCTGACTCATCATTAAGTAGAGATGCTTGAATTATTGATTTGATTATTAAAAACTCAAATTAGTGATTCCAACAACCAAAAATTAACATAATACAGCTGGTAGGAGTTTTACTAGAGAATCATCAGCACTCACAGGTTGAAGCTGAAGTACAAATAAACTCACAATCACTGAGTCATTTTAGCTCGACTGTTTCAGAGAAAAAAGTCAAGTTATTGTCACGGCGTTGGCTCCGTAACCCCAGAACGATGTGACCTAGGATGTTCCAATTCGCAAATGCTTACTGTTCAAGCTAGACCCATCAAACTTGTTCACTTACTTTACTATAAATGCACTTTGACCCCCCCAGTTTAAAACAGCTGCATGCTTGCACCCACTCAGCAGTGCTCTTGTTAATGACTCTTACAAGTTGTGGCTCCTATTAGGGAGAAACCAGCTTACAGACAGATCAGTAACCAATAATAGATTTGGGCCTTTTCCATGTTCCATAATTCAAGAATCAAGTGAGACACACAATAATTTGATCAAAGATTTGTTGGACTTGAAGCTTAGCAAATTTGGAGCATTGCCAACTTGGTATTAATTGAGGTGAAATTCAGGTTAAATCATAGAATATGTACTACACTCACCTGCCACGTTGTTAGATACACCTGTTCAACTGCTCGTTAATGTAAATATCTAATCAGCCAATCACAGCAGCAGCTCAGTACATTTAGGCATGTAGACCTGGTCAAAACAACCTGCTGAAGTTCACACTGAGCATCAGAATAGGGAAGAAATGTGATTTAAGTAACTTTGAATGTGACATGGCTGTTGGTGCCAGACGGGCTGCCCTGAGTATTTCAGAAACTGCTGTCTGATGGGATTTACAGAGAATGGTGTGAAAAAGAGAAAATATCAAGTGAGCGGGACTATCTCTGGTCTGTGTTGATGTCAGAGGTCAGAGGAGAATGGCCAGACTGCTTTGAGCTGATAGGAAGACAACAGTAACTCAGCTAAGCACTCTACAACCAAGGTATGCAGAGGAGCATCTCTGAACACACAACACATCGAACCTTGAAGCAGATGGGCTACAACAGCGGAAGACCACACTGAGTGCCTCTCAGCTAAGAACAGGAAACTGAGGCTACAATTCATGTGGGCTAAACAAAATTAGACAATAGAAGAAAGATTTGGAAAAATGTTGCCTGGTCTGATGAGTCTTCATTTCTGCTGTGATTTTTGGATGATAGGATCATAATTTGAGGGTGAGAAGCGCAGCCATTCAGGAGGGGCTTAAAGTAGAGCTGCTGCTCCTCCACATCGGAAGAAGCCAGTTGAGGTGGTTCGAACATCTGATTAGGATGCCTCCTGGGCGCCTCTTGGGTGAGGTTTTCTGGGTATGTTCCACCGGGAGGAGGCCTCGGGGCATATCCAGGACATGCTGGAGAGATTATATCTCTCGCCTGGCCTGGGAATGCCTTGGGGTCCCCCGGACAAGGAGGAAGAGGTGGCTGCGGAGAGGGAGGTCTGGGCTTCTCTGCTTAGGCTGCCCCCCACCCCCACCCCACCCTGACCCGGCCCTGGATAAGCGGAAGAAAATGAATGGATGGGATGGATGGAGAATCATAATTTGGTGTAAACAACATAAAAGCAGGGATCCAGCCTGCCTTGCTTGGTTCAGGCTGCTGGTGGTGCTGTAATGGTGTGGGGGATGTTTTCATGGCACAACTGAGGATCATTTAAACACCACAGCCTACCTGAGTATTGTTGCTGACCATTTCCATCACTTTATGATCACAGTGCAACCATATTCTGATGGCTGCTTTCAGCTGTGCGATGCTCTTATGTCACTATGGGCCTGAGGAATGTTTCCAGCAAATTGCTGAATCTGTGCCATGAAGAATTAATGAAGTTCTGAAGGCAAAAATGAGTCCAACCCAGTACTAGCAAGGTGTACCTAAGTGTCAGGTGAGTGTATGTAAAGATACTGGCTTTGAGACTTTAGATCACATGTAATGTATAGACTATGCAGGTTTGCATACGTCTGTCTACGAACTCCTCTCCAAATGCTTTTTCTCTTTTTGGTTGATGTTTTTGTTTTGGGTTTTTTCTTGTTACAGCATGAGAAGTGTTAATTGTGTTGTATACTGGACTGCATTTGCTTGTTATTGTGAGCTTATTTTTCCCTCTTGGCTGTCAAAGACTAAAACAGATATTTATTTGTGGTTGAGCCAGTCTTGATCCAGTAGTTTCAGCAAGCTTTCACTGCACTTTTACTTGTAAAAACAGCACGCGCTTACAAAACACCATTAGTAACTATAGCTCATATCTAAGTGATGTGCTGTTCACTGTTGTGAATGACAAGCAGCTCTTTGTTCATTTTGGAGGAAACAGGCTTCACTCAGAAAAACTGCAAAGTTTGATGGATTTTAGCCTGTCTGTGTGTTCCTCTCTCTGTCATGGCCTTTATCGCTGAATCACTTTATTGCTGTATGCCTCTCTCTCTATCTCTTCTCCTTGGAGGCCAGAGGATTGACTCTACTGTCTAACAGTCCTTCACTTGAAGTGTTCACCACGGTTAAATGAAAGCAAGAGGGAGGGAGCAGGCGCTCTGTCCCTTGTGGCTGTATAGAGTTTTAATTAGATTCTCTTTACAGGGTTGTATCCTTTGGCATCCTTTGTCACGACTGCACACACACACACACACACACACACACACACACACAAAATCAAATAAATTTAGGCACAGCACCTTGTTACAGCTGTCAGTGTGAAGTGCTCCCCTAGGCGTTTTTAGGAATAGTAAGGGTATAGTTAGGTTTCACTGATCAGTCTTGAGCCATAAACATCAGCACACGTGTGTGTGTTTGTTTCTGTTTATAAGTGTGTTTCCTACAATAAACATTTCCTGGGTAAATACCATTTACTATATAAAAGCATATTTCAGATATTTGTTATTGAGACAAGGGAGAAATAGAAGAACAAGGAATTCAATAAAAACAGGGACAAACCCAAGAGGTAAAATGATGCAAATCAGGGCGGGAAGTGAAAGACATTAGAGAAGGAGCAAGGAAACATGGAAATAACAGATCTTCATTCTTCTTTTTTGTTTTACTCACATTGATCACTTGTTTGGTTTTGGAAATAGAAAAGGCGTTAAGCATAGTTTTGAACACTGTGTAGCTATTGCATGCACACAAACGACACTGATTATAGTCACATTTTCAGTGTTACAAATCACAGAATTGCTCTGTTTACAGGGTACAGAGAGAAGCAGACTGGGCCTGTTAATGACAGAGATGAGGCAAGGTTTGCTGACAGGAAATTTGAGGGGGAAAAGGATCAATTTAAGCCAATGAAGTGATTAACACTTAACCTAGTTAACTCACATGTGAATGAACTCATGCAGATAGTGTTGTCGTTCATGTGTTCCACCACGTTTTCTTTTTTTTTCACCTATCCTGTCACATTTCCTGTTCTATCGCTTCCCTACATTTCCTGTCTCCCTTCTTTCTCTCTCCTCTTTCCATTAGGCAGCCTGTAGAGGATCTGAAGGCAGAAGTTCATAGCTGTCAGTCAAATTTCTAAAAATGTTGTCTTTCTCTTCATAAATTCAGCAGAATAAATGAGGTACCTATATTCTGTTCCCCTCTTTCTTACTTTGAGCCAAGCATTGTGCTCAAAAGATGGGAACCAAGGAGAAAAAAGACTGGTAGAGACAGAAAGACTTAATGAAGTGAGACGTGGGTGTAGACTGAGGATATGACCAACAACCTGTTCGTGTCAGGAGTGTTGTTGATGAAAGCCCTTTGTGTGTGCCCAGCACTCACGCACACACACACACACACACACACACACACACACACACACACACAAAAACAGCCATTAAAAGTTAAGATATTGTCACATTTGTAACCCCCTTTTGTCACATTCATGCTATGTCACGACCAATATTCGGGATCTTTTTGCTAATCCACAAAGCCTGTAAGGGCTGAGAAAAGTGTCACACAACCAGCTGTATGCCCTGCCTACTTGACAGATCCATTATCTGCATGTCCCTGACCACTGTCCTGTAAGTGTGGCCTAGACTGCAGAAAATAAAAAGCAGTAACTGTCATCCGTGGTCGAGCTGGAACAGCCACAATTGATAGCAGCTCAACAGCATGGTGAGAGGTCAGACACTGTAATCACTGGAAGTACAGCCTGCCTCTAAAATAAACAGCTCCTGGAGCTTTTTATCACCGCTGACAACATATGGCGTTAGAGACGACATTTTCAGTCAGTTATCGCTCTGGACTGAACTTGACAGATTGACAGTGTTTGAATTTCATAAAGGAACGTGTGTCATGCAAATGTGAATTCAACACAGGAAACTCTCATCTCTACAGTCACTCCAGGGAGGTGGGGTCACACTCTCGGGGGGTGATTCTGCTTTACTATTTACAACATACACATGTTTGATTCACTGTGTACTTGTGTATGTTTGCATTAGAGAGAACATGAACTGTAATGGCCTTGGGGTATGTCTGTAAGTGGCAGGAGATCAGTGTTCCTTCTTCAGTTATTTGAACTTCATGCATATCTGCAATCATCACTACCTCTTGCTTTCTGTTTAATATACACATGCGCGCGCGCACGACACACACACACACACACACACACACACACACACACACACACACACACACACACACACACACACACACACACCTTAACCTGTCAGTCAGAACAGCAGTCGATTTCCCCGTTGCCCAGAAGAGAGTATGCATGTCTCTGTGCTTCTGCTCATTTCACTGCAGCAGAGGTCTTTGTAGATTTGTACATCAGACCATTAGAGCAGCACAGTGTCCCCAAAGAGAGCACTCACCATTGGGAGATTCTCAAACACACACACACACACACAGCACACACACACACACATACAAACACACACACACACACACGACAACATACATATGCACAGGAACACTCAACATACCTGGACATGCTCTCTGCAGCACAAAAAAACAAGAATGGCACCAGATGTTAGACATGCTGAGATGAAATAAATAAATGAAAAATAGATCCCACATGTATGGATTTCATATACAGGAGTGAGGAGAGAAGAGGGTATGCAGAGTTTACAGGGGAGAAGAAAACTGCAGGAAAACAAAGGAGAAGAATGAGAGGGGTGCAGACGCGTGCACTACATAGTGATATAATTACTGTGGTGCTTTAAATGGTATCTCAGCTCTTGGCTCAATAGTTGATCAGCTGCCTTCATCTGTTCTATAAAAAAGGCAGTAATGTCACACTTGTTAATAATTGCTGAACTACTAAAATAGCTTAGAATATCACATGCATACAGAGTGCTTCGCTTTAAAAGAGTACTCCAGTTATTCAAAGCTTTGCTTGAATAAAGTTGGAAGAGTTGCAAGACATAGATTAGAAAAAGAAAATCAATGCAGTCGTCGAGACCAAGATGTCCTTACTTTGTGTCTAAAAGAAATTGATAGTATCTTTTCATTAGACCCAGACTATCTTGTAAATTCTCTTTCTAATTCTAATTCCAGTAGACCAGGCTGTGGCTTTGTCAGGCCCAAGCTGACATGACCTTGGTGCCATCTCTCACTGTATACTGTAGCTCCAACTTGACAAAAACACGTAGGTGAACTGATCTCTATGTGTAGAGTCCTTGGAGTTCACCTTTAACATGCTCCACATGCAGTACTGTACTTCTTTTATTGTAGTAGCAGAAGTTGTTGCAGACAAGTTTCCAGAATTAGGATTTCTGAGATGCAAAGAAACTGGAAAGATTTGTTTGAAAATTTCTAATTTGTCTTCGGAGTTCTGCATAGTGATGATTTGTCTTTATAAAACAGATTCAGCTGAATAAAGAACTAGGATTCTCTAAAGTACTGTATGCTATGATGTGGCTGAATAGAGCACAAATATAGAAGAGCAACCTCAAAGACATACGACAAGATAAGGTTGTGATGTGAAACAGAAGAGAGCTCGGGAGTGTGTGTGAAATACCCTTTTTACAACCTTAATCATTCATTGTATGTGTGTATTATAGAGGGTGTAGGAGTCTGAGTTTGATTACCTTGGCTTGGTGATTGGAAGGAAAAATGTGTCTGAGTTTGATTACGTCTCCTGTTGAAGTCTCCTCTGGTGTCTGCCGTTTTACATCACTCCATTTCTTGCATTTATCCTCTTTCCCCTTCCTCCATCAAACAGGGTTTGTCGCCCTGCAGCCCTGAGTCGTGACAGAGTGGCGTTTGTCAGAAGCTGAACAATAGACTCTGCTGACCTCAGGATAGCACAGAAACATGCACACACACACATGCGCACAGTTGCATATACACTCAGGGTATCATTTGGGAAAGTAGAAAGAGGAGAAGAGGTGAGAGGAAAGTGAGGACTTTTAAAACAGCATATGGCACATGACAGAAAAGTTACTGTCACTTTAAAAAAGCTTTTAAGAAATAAGGGTTTGAAGCATTTTATGCTTGTGTAAGTGTGCGTGCACAGTGACATTTGTGTTGTTATTTTTGTGTAGGGGGTGTGTCTCTGTGTCATTTGGTTCTTTCTGTAATCATGTTCCCTCTCTTCCAGATGTTTCTGTTCCACATGACTGACTCTTAAACGAGAGCCTGCTGTGGATCTTTCTGTGCACGTGTGCTACTGTACTGTTTCCGAGCAGCCTTCTGTGTGTGTGTGTGTGCACGTGCGCGCGCTCCAAGTACCATCCCAGTTGTTCTGTGGCGCGTCTAATTGGAGGCATTTTTGTGTCCCTAGAGTCCCTGATTTTGTGTTTTTGTGAGGTGAAATGGCTTGTGTGTGTGTATGTGTGTGTGTGTGTGTGTGTGTGTGTGTGTGTGTGTGTCTGCAGCAAGTGTGTATTTAAGCATGTCATAGTGTTGCAGACCCTGACACCTGCTAGTCCTCATTTAAAATCTTAAGAGAAGGATCAGAGAATCCCCTCTATCCCTTGTGTGCTATGAGGCTGCTGCAGCGCTCATCATGCTCTCAAGGTGTTTTGCATTTTGCTGCATCACGCCTTGATAGGCTTCAGGGAACATCATGGAAACCATTCTACCCAGGGTGGCAGCGTAATGATCCATGCCACAAGCTGCCTCTGTGTGCTTTCGACTGCAGCTTCAAGTGTTGGTTAGGGAATAAATCCCAGGTGATTTTAGTCAAATGAACGCGAAAATAATCCAGGCAGACTTGTGGGGGTAGCGACTCTCTCTCAGACTATGTGGCTGGTGACCTCTGAAAGATCACAACGAAAGCCAAATTGGACTCACAACCCACCACCCTCTGATACAAGCACAGGTGTGCACAGTGAACAGTGACTCTAAGCCTTGTTTCCGCTCTTTCTCCCACACAAGTGACTGCTCTTAATTAATTACTGGCAGAAAATATTGCAATTTTGGAAGCAGCTGCCAGTATACTTAACAGCAAGATAAAAATGGCTCAAAGATTTCACAGTTTTTTTTCTTCCTCTTTTTATTAGACTTTTTTCCTGGTAGCCATAAGAAGTCTTCCTGTATAAAGAATCTTTTTAGAGGGGATTATAATTGGCAACAGCAGCAATTCTCAGATAAGATGGGCAAATTTTAATTTTTTTTTTATAAGATGCTGTCGTGACAATTATAGCATGTTAAGTGCTAGAAGGCAGCGGGGTGTGTGTAACCACAATTAGAGCCCACTTGTTGTGTTTGTTGATGATACATTTATTATGTTCAGATCACTCACTTATCAAATATATAAACAGCCACTGGTTTTTCAAACATAGGTTTTAGACTGACAGTAACTATGACACTGTGAACTTTGAGTGCTTTTTAATTTGGTGCAGTTTTTCCTTCAAAATGAGCCTCTTAGGCTTGGCTGCACACTTAAGCTTGATCAGTAAAGGGAATGGGTCTTTTCTGGCTTTGTCCTTGGACAATGTTGTTTCAGTCACACTTTCTTCTTCTTTCATACCTCAGCAGTGCACGCTTCTCTTCTACATCACTTACAACATCATGAACACTTTCTCCACTTTACCTCGAGGTAAACCTACTTCATTATACAGAGGAATGGGGGCGTGGAGGTATGCAGATAGTGTATAGATTGTATGGAGATTGCACAAACCTGTTGGGTTTAAATGATTCTGATGATTTAACATTTACACTGTGGCAAGAACAAAATAGTCCAATGCACATATACTGTATCATGAATCCAGTATTGCGTGTGCACATATATTTTTGCGTAGGGTAACACCATTTCTACGCACATATTTGTAAATGAGGCCAAATGACTGTGGTCTTTGAAAGAAAGCTGCATTTTTTTTCTGATTAATTAATTAACCCCCTTGAGCTTAAGTCAATAAAAACCAGTAAATTAAACAAATTAAATAATGTGCTGATGTTTTCCTTTAGCTCTCTCTCAAATCTCTTCATTCCAAAAAACCTCTTCTGTGCAGGACAAACCCTGCTGGTGGAGCTTGTTGTGTAGACTCGATGATAAGAAATGGCCAACATCTTCATGTTCTGATTTTGATACGCAACATTTAGTACCATGTGTCGTGTTCAGCCTGGCAGTGTCAAAGAGGGTCAGGAGTCAGCCACAGGAGTCATCGGGAACTGACTCTTATTTTGGTCTTGTTATTTTGTCTTTGGTTTGAGGGAACCAGGTACAGCACTCGGACATGATATCAACAGCACATGGCCTTCCATCCATGTAGTGTGTTCACACTTAAATACCAAATAACATAAAAATAATTTTATCCT
Organism: Pterophyllum scalare; assembly: GCA_024447675.2. Lineage (NCBI taxonomy): Eukaryota > Metazoa > Chordata > Actinopteri > Cichliformes > Cichlidae > Pterophyllum > Pterophyllum scalare. The sequence continues at coordinate 113,066 of JAMQGT020013286.1, forward strand.
CTTTCTGACCCTCTGATTTCTCACAAATATCACATAGCATATTTACTGCACTGGAGGAAATTTGTTTCAGTTGTAGTTAGACTGAAATTGGCATAGCATTCATCAGTCATTCTTCATACTATGCATTAAAGTAAGCATGGGGGGTAACTTCGTGTTAGATCATACAGCCTAATTTATCTAAGCCTTTTTGCACCTTTTATCACAGAGATGCTCTGAGTCCGTTGTCTGTCAGAGTTTCACTCTCATCAAAAACTACCATACTGTCCAGTGGTACTGGGATATTAGCAGATAACCATCCTGAAGGTCGCTTTACAGAATTATAAAACTATTTATTAGCATATAAACCTTGAAGCACGGGTACCACTATGTTGTACATATTATTCTTTGAACACTTTTATATAGATTTATTACCATGTCCCTGCTGGGTTAATTTGAAATCTCTAACCTTGGGTGAGGCTGTATTAAGACTACAATGGTCTCCTTTGTATCGAAAGGTAATTTGATGTCTACAGATGTGCAACGTGCACATGCATAATCATACAAATAGGCACTAATACTCAGTGGTTTTGAAAAAGAGGCTCGGCTAATGAATCGTAGCTTTGGTTAATTCCTGGTGTGACTGTTTCTGTCTGGAATTATTATTTGAAACATTTTAGTTGTGAAGGGATCAGGTTTTCTCTCCTGATCCCCATCTCGTCTCTCTGTCTGTTTCCTCTGTTGTCCCTCTTATTTCTGTCTCTCAGTCCCTTCTCTCGCTCGCTCTCTCTCTGCGTAATGAGGCTCCTCTGTGCTTCTATAATTAAAACCCTAGTGTACAGACAGAAAGATGGAGTGATTGAAGGATGGACAGGAAACTGAGTCATAGACTGTGTCAGTACAACAAACAACTGTGCTCTACTTGTTCCACCTAGTTGTGGATTTAATTGCAAGCTTGTTTTACAGCATGATGGCGCTGATTAGAATGGATGCCCGTGTATACAGCTTTGACAGAGCATTTTCCAGACGCACACCCACTCATACGGTCTTTAAACTCTCTTCCTAATAAAATAGTCAATAGACACAGAGGAAGGCAACAAAAGTAAGTAGTGAGAGAGGTGTCCAGTGACTAAGCAAACAGACAAAAGGTCACAGACGCTGGATGTAAGAAGTTTTAAGAATCAATGAACAAGCGGTTACTTCAGAGGTAAAGAGGCCAAAGAACAAGAGCAAGCAGAAGCTCTAAAAGTTTAAGTGTGATGCAGGTTGCTGCCTACACTGTTTACTGCAAGGCAGCCCTTAGATTTACTGTAGATGTGTTGGTCTATAAGTGCCCAGGACGTGAGCCAGAATAATCTAAGAGCAGGCCCAATGGACCCAATAGTTCCTTGATAAGGTAGTATTTTTATATATCGTCGAACATGGATTAAGAGGACCTATAAGTGATTAAGACGTTGACATAATCATAAAAAAAATAAATGAGAGGTTCTATGTTTTATGCTCTGCTAACATTAACTTTTAGCAGATAGTTTTTGATTTTATTGGGGACAATTGGGTGCAGAAAGGTTGTGGTAATAAGATGATTTATGATTTCAGGGAGTTGTTGTGACAGTGACTCATTTTGGTTTAGCATGTGTTTTGGGTTTTTTTGTGTTTGTGTATCTTGGAGCACGAATGAGGCAGACGGAACAATTTTGCAGTGTTTAATAGAACAAGCAAAGTAAGGAATGGAGGAATTATTGTTGTTTTGGAGAAAATGTAGCAGAGGTACTATTGAAATTGAAATGGACTTATGATACAAATACTGCATGAGTATATCATCACCCTCAAGGAAATTAATTGTGCTCTTAAGTGAGCTGACTTTCTCAGTCCAAATACCGATACAGACACTCTGGCTTTGGTTATTGGCTGATGTCAGTACGGTTCTGATGCCAATATTCAATTAAATTGCAGTACTCACTGTAAAGGAAGAGACTGTGAATTGTCATTCTGCTTGTAAGGAACATTGCTCTGAAAAAAATAACTGCCTATATAGAAATTTAAAAATACATGCTGACATTTCCAATTGTGCTATTATCTCTCCTCTCCTCTGCTCTTTGTTTCACTCTGTGTGCCCTTCTCTGCACGCACACACAGAGCAGAGCAGACAGTAGACAAAAGAAGATGGCATTACTCGAGCTGATGACACACTGTTACTGTAAGTGCTTCTCACCATGCGCAAACACTAAGCACAGTTGACGTCACCATCGTTTGTTGTTAAATCACAATTAGGTTACAAACTACTGCAAGTGCAACTTGTTGGCGTAGCAAGTGTGAAATGTTTCCAAGCTGCTGACGCTCCCTGTGCCAGCTCTGTAGTAAAATGTAAGGGTTTACCATACATGACATATAGATGAAAACATAGACTAATAGAAGTAAATTGAATAGATCAGACTGATGTCCAGTATCAGAATCAGATTCGTGCACTATTGCACACAAGCACAAATACAGTGATGTGAAGAGAGAGCGCACACTCTTTCAGTTCCAAGTTTTTACATATCAGCTTGTAGCACTACCTTTAGCAGCAGTAACTTGGGATAATCATTTTCTGTTTATCAGTTTCTTACATTTCTGTGGAGGAATTTTGGTGCATTGTTTTTTAAGAGCGCTATTGCAGTTCATTGATGTTTGTGGGCATTCGTTTATGCACAGCTCGCTTAAGGTCCCACCACAGCATTTCAATTAGACTGAGGTCTGGACTGGGCCATTGCAGCACTTTGATTCTTTTCTTTTTCAGCCATTCTGCTGTAGATTTGCATTATTGTCTTGTTGAATGACTCAAGCTTAAAATGTCAGACTAGAATACTTTGGTATACAGAGGAGTTCATGGTCAACTCAATGCCTGCAAGGTACTCGGGTCCTGTGGCTGCAAAACAAGCTCAAATCATTACCCCTCCACCACTGTGCTTGACAGTTGGCATGAGGTGTTTGTGCTGATATACTGTGTTTGGTTTTTATCAAATCTGGTGTTGTGCATTATGGACAAACATCTGCATTTTGGTCTCATCTGTCCAAAGGATATTGTTCCAGAAATCTTGTGGTTTGTTCAGAGGCAACTTTGCAAACCTAAACCGTGCTGCCATGTTCTTTTTAGTGAGGAGAGGCTTTCTGCTGCCATTTCATCCAAACAAGCTGTACTTGTTCAGTCTCTTTCTAATTGTGCTGTTGTGAACTTTAACATTTAACATGCTAACTGAAGCCTGGAGAGTCTGAGATGTAGCTTTTGGGTTTTTGCAGTTTCTCTGAGCATTGTACGGTCTGACCTTGGGAGGAATTTTCTGGGATGTCCACTCCTGGGAAGATTGGCAGCTTTCTGAAATGTTTTCCACTTGTGAATAATCTATCTCACTCTAAGACTTAAGATTGTTGGGAAATGACCTCCTAACCCTTCCCAGATTAAAGAGCACCAACATTTGCTTCTCTAAGATCATTGCTGATGTCTTTCCTCTTTGACGTTGTGTTAACACACACCCGACAGACACCTCCAGACCATCAAACTGCCAAAATCTTCTTTTATAAAGGTGTTCGCACTCGCTAATGATCACTTAATAGAGTGCATTTGATCAGCAGCAGCACCTGACTGCTACTTACCCTCGTAATTCCTGGAAGCAGTAAGGCTTAGATTTTAAGCTTAAATTTAAAGTATCTTAAGTACTTTGACTTTCACACACTGATTCTACAATTTGGCTTAATTTTTGTTAAATATTTGTTAAATAATGACATGGTGTCATATGTTATGTGTTGTTGTTTATTTCAGGTTGTATTTACCTCATTTCAAGACCTGCTAGGTACAGATTAGTTTTTATTATATATCCTGATACACAAAATCATTGAATTCAAAGTACTTTCTTTTTGCCGTGACTGTATATGCAGATAAGTAGTGTAATCCTTGTGGGTTTTGTGATCCCAGCAGTCGCTGTATGTGCATGAACATTTATTTTTTTTAATAAGTGCATTATTCAAGTCAAGGTCTTATGTTGAATGTGCACAGATGCAGACAGACATTTTAAAGTTTTCCCACAGTGTTTGGTAGTTGTGCTTTCTTTTTGATACTCATCACTGCGTGAAAAAGCATGAGGCTCAATGACTCCAAACTGAGCAAACCAGCGGGAAATACTGTTGACATGCCAGCTTGTATCAGCACATACTGACTATATTCAGGGTTTTCATAAACTGTTTTCACAGGATCCTGAATATAAATGAAATATTATTGTGAATCCAAACATGCTGATTGTCTCTGTGTGTCAGTGCTTCTTGCTGGGTGTAAAAGGTTATTGGAGTAGCATGCCAGTCAGCAGATGTTAATTTGAAAGAATGGATGTGGAAGAGAAAAAGAGACATTAAGTGGGGAAACAGAGCTGGTGAATGATGGGGTAGGCGCCAAAGGAAAGATTCGATTGGAGGAAGAGCAGAAAGATAAAAGATGGGTAAATAGAAGCAGAGATGATGAGGTGCTGAGGAAGGGAAATGCGTTCAGTAGATTGAAGGGGGGCAAAGAGGTGAGTGTGTCGTATTGGTTGTTTGACTTATGTTTTGTGCGCGCGTTTTGTAGGTATGAGCAATAAGGATGACATTTTCTGTCATGGTATTTATGTTTTACGGAAGTTCAGTTGAGAAGCTGATTCATTTTGCTTATGGCTTAGCTGATAAAGCAGATTGTTTGTTAAAAATGAAGCGTTGGCTCCTTCTGTTCAAAAAACCAACACTTATTAGGCAAAAAGAGCAGATACAGCACATGTACCGTTGTATGTAATTAATAACAGCTCAGTAATCTCTAATGTACTACAGTCCCTGTTGGTATGAACACAGAAATGGATGTCTCTTTGCGAACATAAAATTTTGTCATATCATTATAATGTGTAAAAGGACTTTTAATTTGACAACATAGAAAAAGGATTTAAATGGCAGCAACCCTTTCACCTTTCAGTCAGAGAGGAATGCAGGAACTGAATGATCAGTTTTACAGTTTATTTTAAATACAGTTAACACTTTAATTTGAACTTGCTTTGAAACTAGCTTTCAGTAAGTTGCATGCTAGTTCTTGTTTCTAGTCTCTAACCTTGGAGTCCCTGCTGGTGCTTTAGGATCTACTTCTTGTTAGGATATACTCTCCCCTGTGAAACTGTCACATTTGTAGATATTTGAAACCTGTGTTGTTTGAACATTTGACCATCAAGTAAAGAAATTCATTTTAAGCGAGGGCCCTTTGTTTCTGTGGGGCATCCTTAATTAATTTGTACGAGACATTTCTAATATGTCTTGAGTCTTGTCTCATGATATATTAATTTGTTGCACAGCTCTGTGTACGTGACAAACTAAAATACTTTAACACTGACATGGTTTTTGTTATTTTGAGTCTGTACACCACCACAGTGGGTATGATTGAAGTGCAGACGTTCAGCTTTAATTCAAGGGGTTTGACAAATGTATTGCATTAAGTGTTTAGGAGTTACAGCCATTTTTATACAAATGGTCACCACTGAGCAACAAGCAGTTTTATGGCCAGGTTCCCTCATTCTTTAATGGCAAATGAATCAGATAAAAGATCTGCAGCTGATTCCAGGGGTTGAACTGGTTTCCTGTTCACTGGAACATGCAACATGAGCATTAATTCATCACCTTGAATTAAAGCTGAAAGTGTGCGTTACAGTCACACATCGATGGCTAGATTTTATAATCCACTGTGGTAGTGTGCAGAGGCAGAATTATAAAAACTGTTTGCATTGTCCAAAAACTTTTGACTGACAGTACGCTAAAGTTAAGTAGTGTTTCTTGCCAGAAACCACAGTATTTGCTTTCATCCACTGAGTAACTTTAAGACTATACAAAGAAACATAGCTTTGATGACTTGCCAGCTCATTCTTCAACTTGGAAACAGCTGTTGACCAAACAGATTAAATTACTTAGCTTTTCTAGAGCTGCTGGCAGTGTTGTGTTAGTGTGAGCAACAGAAGATGGAGTTTGCTCCATTTTTAAAGGTTTTTACTTAAATAAAGAGGTCATGTAGCTTTGTCAGCGAGAGGCCCTGCTGTGCTTTATACTTTGACGATTTAGCACATTCACATGTACAAATGCCAAAATTTACATCGATTATCTCATTTGTTCATTAGCTACCATGTGTTCAGCCGACACCATAATCTGAACGTGTGGGTGGCGCTTTTTAAGCATCATCTGCGTTCATTAAATCCTCACTAAAGTACTGCCATGCTTCACATCCATTTACTAATTCACACGCCTGTTTGTGCGCTTACTTCCTTGCGACTAGTGTAGACCTAACAGTGTTTTTATCTGGCTTTCTGTGCGCACGAACTACTTGCAAAGAATTAGAAGGAGCGATAAAGAAAAGTGAGATGAAACTGAACAGAGAAGACATGAGGACAGAAAAGGACTGGGTACCAGAGAAAGGGAGAGAGAGAGAGGCGAGCAGCGAGCAAGTGCAAAACTAGTAAAGCTTTGAGGACGATACAGATGGATAGGAAGGAAGAAAGAGCGGCAGAGTGTAAAAGTTGAAGATTGAGAGGGGATGCTGAAAACAGGAATAGATCAACAGGGCCTTTAATCCAAAAATAGTTTCCGCCCTTCTCCTCCTTCCTCCTCATCCCAACTTACCTCCCCGCCACTCCCTCCTCCCCTGTCTGGTTGTTTGGAGTGATTGAAGAAAAGGGGAGATGTGTGCAGCCTTCACATGCACTACACACATTCACATTCACAGACAGCAGTGTGTGCATGCGGACATATTGTGGTGCGGAGACAGACAGATGATGTCCATTACCAGGCCGAGCTGTCCGGAGCCAGGCGGAACAGCTGCAGCCAGATCGCACTGATCTATCACTGTTCTAATGAAGCTGTTATAGCCAGGCCCAACCAATCAATCTCTGAGCCACTTAATCAATTAAACCATTAATCAGACACGGACCCTAACTGTTCTTGCCCCTTTGAGCAATAGTTTTATATATATACAGAGACATGACGACAGAGGCACAAAGTCCTGTGCTTATACATGCAGGCACTGAATCAGTCTGTGTGACCATAAAAATAAGCTCTGCTTTTCTTTGTTGCTGCGAGAGGCCGACAAGCAGAGCAGTTTAATGTGTCTTCGTTTGCATTTTCATAAGAGGTGCAGCTGAGTGCGGTACACAGTATACTTAGGAAAGCAGGGAACATTTGCAGGTGAGACACTCAGTGATAATTATTGTATCACTTCTGGTTTTTGTGCTTGAAAATTTAATTGGTGTGAAAAAAATAGCTTCTCAAATGCATTTGCTCTTTTTCTGTCTGAATCACTCTAAAATGACCGTTTGGGGGTTTTGAAAAAAAAAAAGTTTTTAATGGTAACCTTGGGGTTTGGAAAACATTAATCGCCATTTTGTAGTATTTTCTGGCATTTTACAGGCTAATGGCCAGAACACACATTACTGATGATGTTTGTTTTATTCTTATATCTAAATTTAATGACTCCCCACAGCTTCTTTCACGATTTCATTGGGACTGCAGTGGGAAATTGCAAGCAAACTTGAGAATTTATGATCTACTAGTCAGAGACCTACATAATGTGACTGCTCTTAACTATTGCTGAGTAAGATTTCTGTAATATTCAGTTGTCCAAAATATGATTGTTAGTAACTGTTTTTATCTTTCAATTATCCTGAAATGTTACCCTAACATTGTTCTCAGGGAGACACTGTAAGTTACTAACAGTGCAATTTTTTTTCTCCCCACTGCAATACAGACATTGTGTTTCTTGGCTTCTAAGTAATTTATTTCCCCCTTATCAGTCAGCTTCTGGATACAGTGACCAATATTTCAGGGCTTTCAGTGTAGATAGGATATCTGGGTATTGATACTGTACTTGTATTTGGTACTAGGCCAAGACTTCCTGTTTTGTGTGCTGGCCATTGTTTCCCAATGCAGATACATTTTAAAGCATTATAAAGTTAAATTGTCACTAGTAAATAAATTGCAGTCAGGACATCCACCTCTTTTGATCTCCATGCAGACTTTTTGCCTGCAACCAAAGCCTGCTCAAATGTGATTCGTCAGTGGAATGCGGCGTACAAATAGACCAAACCCGAGGGTGGCTCCACACAGTGACTTTAACTGTGGCTTAGACAAGCCTGTTGCACAAAGCAGTTTAGTCATCAACTATTTTAGGCAAGACTACTATACAGAGAATTGTTGGTAAATTAAGATTTTTTTTTAAGGGGAAAACATGGCTGACACTGTGACACTGCAACAGTGGCTTTGCTCTTTTTACCCTGGCAGAAAATGTTCATCATTGTAAAAATTCAACAGTTATGAGGGCTTTTCACTTAAAAAATTAATATGGTGCATAAAAAATCACTGTGGGAAATTTCCTGTTGCCTGGAATCCCAACATGGTGCAAACCTGTGGCAGAGCGGGGATGCTTTGGCTTCTTAATGTGGCAGGGCTCACTACTTCTGTTTGTTCTTCACTCAGGCTCAGGATCATTTCCTTGAGCAAATAAAAGCGGCTGACAGTGTCCTCACTGTGGTATGTTTATGGTGTTTATTGTACTTAAAAGGGGCAATGCACATTAATTAATATGAGCGCTTGCCTGCATCATATAACTATGGCAGATTTAGCCATACAGATGACAGATGGCATTTTCATATCATCCAGTTCCAGAAGCTCTTTACCTTCTTAACAATGAGATGGTGTATTTGTTTCTTTATCTAATAGAACAGTTACTACAGCGAACAGGAAAGCAGGGAGAGGCTGGGGTGAAATGACACACAGGAAATGGGGTGGACTCAAACCCAGGCTGCTGAAGCACCTTTAGGACATGGGTTGAAAGCTCAGCCAGGTGAGCTGCAGTTACACCGGAGATGGCATTAAGACACATTCATTTGTAAAGCACACAGTTGCTTGCTAGTGGATATTCCAGTCTCTGGTTTACCAGTGGTATCCTTTCCTCTCACTGGTAGGCGCTTCAATCATTTATTAATTTTTTTACCTACTTCATGCCACAAACACTTATTTAGCCTGCCATCACTTGAAGTCGGTGAACATTATTGACTTTCAATGGCTTCTGGTCACCAGATTGTTGCTAGTCAACTCCTGTGTGGATGTTTACAGTAGCCTGGGGTTATGGTAATTTTGTTGGCTTAAATTAATCAATCTTTATTTTTGTAAAACAATCTGATTGCACTGGACTAATCTATCAGCATAACTAAGACAGATAAACCCTACAGACCAGATTAATATGTCTAATATGTGAAAACAGCCCCAGAAAGCTGCTCGTACCAAATACCTCATCCCTCGCCTATTAATTCTGCATATTCATATTCAGTTATTAATCTGTATGTACCCGTCGTGCCGTGTGAATTCTGATATCTGATGGGATTGGGATGATTCCTTCCTTTCAAACAAGTTGGATGAAATAGTGTCACTTAGGGCTGCAACGATTCGTCAACATAACCGATGACGTCGACTAGAAAAATTAGTCGAGGTGGAATTTTTATGTCGACACGTCATACTCTAAAACCACGTATGTGATTTTGTAACTGCAATACACTAAAGGAAGGTATGGGGGCAGTATTGCAAAATGAAAGAAATATTGAGACAGCCTGTCAAAGGTGTGGGAGCATTTCACAGAAAACAAAAATAAAGTGGAATTCAGACTGTGCAAAGCAGAGCTTTCCTTCCACGGCAGCATCGCTGCAATGCTGAGTGTTTAAAACACCGGCACCCTTGAGCTGTGACGTCAGCTCTTGATGGGCACTACTGCGTCGCTGATACCTGCTAATGTCTGTACAGTAATGCTTCTCTTAGTTTACCTGTTGGAAAATTTATTATTTATTATTTATTTGCACATTATATTTTCATTTAAAAATAAAAATTGCATTCACTTTAATATATGCATTGTTTATTTGAAATTTATTGTGATGGTCACATTAATGTTAAAAATACATTTTATTAGTTTCAAACATGTATTTTTATGGGTCATTATTTTAATTATGAGAAGAGACAACAAGGTGATGCTAACAGGTGGGCAGGCTTGAACAGGTGATGTAAGATTGAAATAATCGTTGACTAATCAAAAAAATAATTGACAGATTAGTTGACTAGCAAAATAATCTGTAGTTGCAGCCCTAGTGTCACTGTAGTATGTTCCCCTGCTTCAAAAACCGAGTTTCTGAGCAAGTGTTTCATCTTTAAGGAAGTACCCAAGGAAATCCCAGTACATGTTCCCCTCCACTGATCTGTCAAGGCCGCGTCCCTTCACTCACTGTTGTGTTGTAAATGAACGGGCTATTTCACAAGCAGAGCCTGCACACAGAGTAGTGAATGTTCAGCTGGAATGCCACTTGTTTTTCAAGGGGACACTTGAAATTCAGTATCCTCTAACATATGAACCTTATTTACTTATGCCGAGGGCCTCTTAGACACAGTTCCTCAACTCTGTGTGACAGAAAAGCGATAGAAGAGGGGTGGGTAAAGGCAAAGATGGGGTGATAGTGAAGAAGGAGTGTGAGATAGCAGGTCACCCTGCAGCATTCTGGATGAAGAGAAGAAGGGGGGAAACAACCTGATTTAGTAGCAAGGCATTTCTTGTTTGTTTCTCTTGTGATCCCTTCTCCATCTCGCCCTGGGGGTGGTTGGCACAGGACAGGAAGGAGAACACAAAGCTGTGCCATATTACAGCTTCTGTGAGCAACAACTTTTCACTTCAGCTTTCCCCCATCTAACCACTTGCCTTTCATCCCTTACTTGCTTTTTAATATTCTTCCTTTTTTTTGCAGGATCAGAGGCCCTTTGTTTTATTCTCTTTCTCCTGTCAGAGGAGAAAATTTGCAGAAGCAGCACAACTCTATGAATCTGTTTGTTATGCCATCATTAAGCTCACAATATGAAACTACATCTGTCTCCCTTTTTCATTCCATGCTACATGTTTTGTTTTCTGTTTTACATTTTTCTTGTTATCACTTTATTTTTCTGGTTGAATGTTTGTTTATCGGTGTCATTGGCACATTTTATTCATTTCCGTGCTTTTCGAGGCAATAAGAGGTAATGTTTAACGAGGGTTTGTTGGGTTTTTATCTCAAGTGCACGTTTGAGTGCAGACATCTGTTCGGGCACAAATAAACCTGCAAAGTCTTGTGAAATGGGAAGAGCGAGGAGTGCAAATTAATTTGTCATTAAAGAAAAAAGTTGAAGGGATAAGCATGCTCAATGAAGAGAATGTCAAAACCTTGTGACATTTGGGATTCCATGCAAGGGTGATTGACACCAACTTTTACTTGTATGTGTATGGGAGACTGTGCTATGTGTGTGTGTGTGTGCGGGCATGGACATGATTGACATGGTAAATTGGAAAGGTCAACTGGTGCTAGTGTTTAGTACAGACAGGCAGACAGCAGGAAGATGTAACCTTCCCAGAGTCCACATTTATAGAAGGAAGGAGAATCAGAGCCAGTGACAGGATTTCGCCCAAATACATAAGCGTAAGAGTGCAGGGTTGCATGAAAGCCAAACTTTATTATGTAAACCTGCTCACGGCTGTTTACATGCTTTGTATCAATGATAGGTCTCCTAAATTCTTGTCAGATTTTCAAAGAGAGATGCACAACTGGGTATAAGAAAAGGAAGCATATTTTAACTTGTGGGTCCATCAGGAATTGAGCTGAGGTCTGAGGTCAGTGCTTTGGCAAGCTTATTATTTTACATGCATGCGCGCACGTGTGTTTGTGTGTCGAGATGCGTCCACCAGTCCTTGTGTTTCTCTATGTAAATGTATCAGTATTGGAAATTGGGAGTCTTGCATTTGTATTGCTGCTGATATGAATTTCAAATAGGTGTGTGTTTGTGTCTGCGCATGTATGTGTGTTAGCATGTGTGTGTGTTTCAGAGCAGGAAGAAGGAAGAGAGAGAAAAGGGAGTGAGATTGACAGGGTAAATTGGAATGGTAAGGGTTTTTGAGGTTGAACTTTGGGTTTTTAAGCAGCCAGGGGAGAGAAAGAAAAGACCCAAGTGCGTTGCTAAAAAAGTATTCTTTTGCTTTGGGAAATGTGACAGTGGATGCCGATGTGGGTGGATGGGGAGAACAACCCGAGGCTGAGATGGGGGAATAGATTGTCACCGAGGGGCAAGGGTTGTCTTGTTGTATGTAGATGGAGGGAAAGAAGGAAGGCCCCGTGGGGCATTTTATGTGTTAAAGGGTTATGAGAGGTTGGGGTGAGTCATGGAGGGTTTCAGGGTGTTGCAGCAAATAGGTGACCCTGAGCTTGGGACTGAAGGTTCAGTCCCAGTAAACAGGCCAGCTGGGAAGCTAAAACAGTGAAGCATTGCACACATAGCAACAGCAAATATCATGGACAGCACACAGGATTGTTGCATTGAATAGCAGAGACAACAAGCAGATACTCTAGTTATTCCCTTGTGTACACAAACACATACTGTAGACACCCTCATGTGCAACGACATGCATGTGCACAATTGCAAGCGCTTACAAAGGACATGGTGACCTCTGCTTGTTGATAGGTCCTTCAGGCAGTAGAATACACAACAGTGAATTTATGAATACAAACCCTGCCCAAGGTTGAGGCACACTCAGGCACACACTAATATTTTCACATGACCTCAAGCTGTTTTTATCTCATTAATATCAACCATGATACTGATGATGGATATAAAGGCAGAGCAGGACAGGAGCCGCCTGTGCTACAGTAACTGCAGTAATAGCAAGGCATTTGAAATGGTTCTGAACTAAAACGAGAGTTCAGGAAAGCAACTGAGGGAAAAAAAATGTGTTCAGCAGATTCAGCTCTGTGAACGTCAGATGCTTTGCTGTGTTGTGACACACACACACACACACACACACTCTCTTGGTCTTCCTCTCCGTCTGTTGTCCCCTGATGTCCCCATTGTTTCTCTGTTCCTGTTGGAAACTGAAGATGACTCAGAATGACACATCATTTGAATACACATGCAGAAGTGTGTGCCCCCAGACCAAATCCTGCGTGTTCCTGTTTGTATCTGTTTGCCTGTTTGCATTTGTGTGTGTGTGTGTGTGTGTGTGTGTGTGTGTGTGCGCGCGTGTTTGTGCAAGCACGCGTGTATGTGCTGTCACCCTGTTAGACTCTCCAAAATAATAGATTTAGTAATACTGCTACTTGACAGCACAAACTGTTCTCTACTTAAAAAGCCATGTTTGAGTGTGTTAGTAATAGTGTTGAACATTTTGTTCTTTTTTTTCAGTTTAACAGGATTACCAATGCAATAGCTGAGTTTCATTACAAATCTAAAGAAAAACACTCTGTACCGGAAAACGTTTATGTTCTGTTTCCAATTTATATTGTACACCTAACACTTAATCTAAAACAGCCTTGTACTAAACCGTACCGTCGTGAACGTTCAGCTTTGTTTAAAACTCTTCACAGTGGACTCAGCTCTGTGGTTATTATGTCATGAGCCTGGGGTTTTGGGTGTTGGGGTTAGATTTCTTCAGTTTGTTTCTTGCGTAGTTTGTGGTTTTGTTTCTCACCTTTGTGTTTCTTTATGTATTATGTTTCTGTGTTCTTGTTATGATCTGGAGTTTAGTTTTCCTTGCCTGCCTCATGTCTCCTTGTGTCTTGTCTGAGTGTCCGTGTGTTTGTATTCCTTCTGTGTACCTGCTTTTCGCGTGTTGTGTTAACTTCATATTTGTGTTACGTTTGGTCTTTCCTGTTTTATTTTGGCAGTCCCTTGTTCCAGTTTGCATGTAATTGCCAATTTCAGTTTCAATCTTAAACTGATACCAGAGTGACTCCTTTTTATTGTTGTTTTATCACTGTCTCGATGCACCAAAGCCGCTTTGAAGTCAGCACCTGACTGCGAGTGGCCACAGACCTGCTCCCTGTTTTTGAAGAGGCATTTTCAAAGGCAAAGAAACTGCATGTTCATTGCACACTGTTGCAATAAATTTTGTTGTTCTGTGGTTTCCAATCACTGTCTTCCCTAGTGCGACTCTAGAATAACTGCAAAGATCTGCCAAATTTGCAAATATGTGGCAACTAGCAGTACTTCGGTTTAGTTTTAGCCTGTTCTTAACAATTCATATCAACCTACCAAGAATGCTGTGGTTGTTTCAGATATACTGGCAGTAGATGGGAGAAGGTTAAACAGTCTCTTTTCTGCATAGTTAAGCCTGTTAAACAGGTGGTGTGATAAAGGTTTATACTAGACAAAACAAATACTTGCTTTTACTGTTAAAAATGTAATCTGCACTCACCGGGCCCCATACTAAGAAGCAAGTTCAACATCTTCAGGATATATGTCTGGCTTCACTTACTGTACCTTGGCAGGCTAAGCGGTTACACAGATGTAGTTATCAACTCGATCTGACCACTCACAATGTGGATGAACCCTAACACACAGCAGAGTGTCTGATTTTAGAAAAGAAGATAAAGCTATAATATTAGAAAAATATGAAGAAGTTACACTTGCTGCTGATAAATCAGTGGCGTGGGGAAAACTGGCAAAAATGCAAACTGGATATGTTAACAGAAAATCAGTGCTCTGTCATTAAGACTTAAGGGACTCTAATGGATTATAATTATAATTCCATTAAATTAATATGTAGCTGTGCATAAGATGATTTTAATTTTTATTCTATCAGTGTTGTTTAACATTCTAAGAGGAAGTAAAGAGTAAATATAAAAGCAGAATTCAAACATAGCCTTAGACTGTGTAGGTGCCCTGTTGTAGGATCATATATTAACTCTTGTTTGCAACCAACAGGGGAAAAAAAATCAAGGAATAAAGTTGCATCTAAGATTCCACATTTCTTACTGGTCATCAGGGGAAAGGGAAGACCTTAAAGAAAACTTTAGAGCCTCTTTCTATCTGCACACAGAGATCTGAGGGATCTTCTAGGAATGCTGGTGCTAATTTCCAGAGAATTGATTGGTCAGTAGGTGGTAAAATCCTGATTCGTAGGGTAGACCTCCACTGGAGTTGTTATTTTATTGTCCAGTGTGTGTGTGTATCAGACAGAGGAGGGGCCACAACTGACCACATTATACATTATTGTTATCAACCATTGTGTTGGAAAAAAATAAGAGGTTTCTTTGGCTGAATATTATTAAATAAATTGTCTACTTGCTCTTAAATGGACTGCACAATTTAATTTGTTTTTCTTGTGAAATGTACCACTGACGTCTGAAAACTTTTCACAAATAAACTTAGTGACCTAGCCTTTGTCATCTTCCCTCATCTAGAGATTTAAAAGTGGTATGATTTGCATGCCTGACTGCTATTCACTGAGTAGCTGAGGCTGCTGCTTGTTTAAGACTCAATTAGGAACATTTACAGAAGTGTTAAAGGCCACATTAAACAGTGTTATAAATTGATAACTACAGACTTATTTCTTATGAGTGTTACCTTGACTTAAGGGTGAGACATTTTTTTAGTTTTGCAAATTGTATCAGCAGTGGAGCGGTGAGGCACTGAACACTCCGGGTAGAGCAGATGCTTTCCTAATGCAGACAAACATGTTGCACAGCTTCAGATTTATAGAACATCGTATATGTTAATGCTTCTTGAGGTTGGTGCCATTGCGCTGTTTACAAGACAGTACCTTTTTCCATGCACTATATTGCATTTAGCTGCATTAACATTAAATGTAATAAAGAATGTAGGAACGTACAACAGTAGTTTTGAATATTCAGCCCTGACCGCAAAGCACAGAATGTAAAAACAGCAGTGCCAAATGTAATCATCTGGTATTAGCAGCTTCATGATTAGAGGATGTTATTTATCAGCTGTGCTAAAATGAATTAACATTACATAAATACTGATAGCAGCACTGTTTTGTCTTTCACCAGTACTTAAATATTGATGAGCCTGGAACTGGTACCAATTTAACACCAGCCTTCTGTACCCAGCCCTAATTAGTTTTCTGTGGCTGTGCACCTAAGCAGTGTCACAAGCCAGAGGGGTATGCTATAAAGGAAGTTCAACACAGATGAACAAAATGTTGGGTTACTTAACATAATCCCTGGTTCTTTGATAACAGAGTGAGGTGTTTCACTATAGAAACTGCCTTGGCGTGACCAACTATGGAAGCGCCAATGACACCACGTCTGTCCATCACAGGCGATTTGAGCAGAGGGAAGTATCAGAGGATCAGTCGATACAATTGTTTTAGTTTTTCACAGATCAAAATTAAATTCATTTTATTGAGTTAACAGTTATTCTTGGTGTGTTCTGTGTTCTAGTAGCTGCAGTTCCATCAGTTTAAAAGAGACTTGACAGCAGATTCCAATCAAATTTAAAAACATTTATCCATTTTCTGCATCACCAAATGAATACATGGATTCCAGTGACAATTCACTGCACTGTTTGCGCTTCATTCCCTGGTTTTAATAATGTATGAATTAACAACTCGCACTTAGAAAATGCATTCCCCCAGCAGAGAATCTATATTGCACTTAAAACATACTGTAAATAAAAGAATCTGTGAAACTGTGGTGCTTTCAGCCTATTTTTAAACCCAATCTCGTAACATAACCGGGTCCCAACCAAGTTCTGTGTTTAGCATGAGTTACCACGGTGATTTAGCAGACTTTCATGACAGAAAACTTGACAGAGCTTGCTAACTCATTAATCTCTCTTCATAGTACACCCCTCAGGTGTTGCTATTTAGTTGCTGTTTGTGGACAAACCTGCAGAAAGGAGCTGCCACACAGACGGGCAGCAAGGAAGGCGAGGTGGAGAGTGTCATCACAGCAAGCATCAGTCATAAAAGATATTGTGCCAATAAAATATATCCCAAAAAGTGGAAAAATTGTTCCATGGATACATTTCAGTCTATGCTATCAAGTTTTGACATTTAATACCTAACCATAGTCTACCACAGATTTGTCTGTTTCCAGAAGAAATGCTGAAAACTTTTGAACTGTTTATTCTTCTAAAGTTCCTCCTTCAGTTTTTTTATAGGTGCATTTTTCTCCCCCTCATGAGCTTCTTGCTCACTCTTTGTCACTTGTGCTGTGTGTGTGTGTGTGTGTGTGTGTGTGTGTGTGCACGTGCGCACGAACTTGAGAGTCTAGCAGGGTGACAGCACATACACGCGCACAGACACGCACACACACACACACACACACACACACACACACACACGTAGATCGAAGCGCATGCACACTCCCGGTATTGTAAAGTTGAGTGAGCGGCTGAGCAGCTGAATAGAAGCGTGAAGGGGTAGTGTATTGATAGATGAATAGTGAATGTGGATTTTCTGCCAGTAGAATGTCAATTCCATCATTTTCTCACAGCTTACACTCCTGCTACTTCCAGACTTATGACAAATAGAGGGAGAAAGGCAGAAGGCGAAAGATAGAAGGGGTGAAGAAAAGAGTGAATGAGAGAGACAAAATTTGGTAGCTGGCAGTTGATGGATGGGCTGCAAACAGCTTGTCTTCCTCTGGACTCCATGATAACATAGCCTTCTCTTTCTTGCTGTTTCTCCTCGTCACCCATTTCTCCGTTTCCTGCCTTTTGTTTGTATGTGTTTTTTCCCCCTCCATCTTGAGCCTCTTTATTTAGGATGCCTCCAAATCTCTGCGACTCTGCCGGCTTGTGAAAGCTTGAATTTTCTTTTGGTTCTCTTAATGTGTATTTGGTGTATGTGCCTTTTTGCTGCACCCTGGATAAATACTTGAAATCTAAATTTTATGTCTCCCATTTTTCCTACCCCATCTCTCTTTTTCTCCAACTCCTTTTCATCTCATTCTCTCTGGCTGACGGACAGTTGGCAAGAAAAACCGGGGGTCACCAGGTAAAGAAGCCATTTGCATTTGCATTATCTTCCTTGCTCTTTCTCTCTGTCTGTGTAAACAGAGACAAATGTTGCCTTGACCCTTTGCTCTCTCCAGAAGGTCAAAGCTAAGAGCTGCTCACTAAAGGATTTTCTGAAGGTCACACTGGCTGCAGTGATGAGAACAAACTGTAAGGGATATTTCCTCCTTGAAGTTTCACCGTTTTCTGCTTTATGGCTAGAAAACCTAGATTTGGCTATCTTATAACTTCAAGGCCATCAGCTCAGTTAAGTTTAACAGAGACAGAGAATAATGTCTGCTACCAAAAACTTTCTTTTTCTACCCAGTACATGTACAATTCTACAGTTCTGGAGCTGGCAGGGATGGCATACGCCTTACCCATTGGTTTCTGAAGTCCCGTTTTGAGACTTTCTTTGACAATCTTTGATTCCAAAAAAAGGGATGCAACCAGGACAGGCAGGTCTAACTGTGAAACCACACACTTATTGGCTAATGACTCGTGATTGACATCTTGTTAGTCAGTGAGCATGTGGTTTCGTGCCACAGATAATCCTCTATTTTGAAACATGCCATCACCAGGATTTACATTTTTCTTTTTTAACTCCATATGACCCAAAACAAGTCAACCCATGAACTCAGCAGGAAAGTGTTTACAGCGGTCAAGTCAGAAAGCTGCATTCTCACAGATTTCTATAGGACCACAAGTCTTTTTCCAACCACAGTTATTGCCATCTGATGGCCTTGAGATTTTTAGGCACTTACACATTGGCTTCATTTTTCCAACCTGGAATGTACATCCATGTTTTATGTGGTCTATCCTGACATGCTGAAGAAGGACTCCCGCAAGTACAGGGAAAATTATGCATGGAAAATGGTGACTAGTGCTGGTGCCGTGAGAGCTCTGCTCCAACTTGATAAGAACGGCAGGACAGGGTATGGAAGTACTTTGTGCTATTATTCTGAAATACAAATTATCTTTTTTTTTTTTTATTACCACTGGAACTGCTGTTGTGAAGTCCATTTTGTTCCGTAGGGTAAAATGTTAGCAGTGGCTAATGTTATATAAATCCTTAAGCTAACGTAATGTAACTAATGTTATACCTTGTAGTAATGTTAGTAGGCTATTTGGCAGCCATCCTAACATTTCAGTCTGTGTCCTGCCAACAAAAGATAATAACATTTTAAATGAAAGGTCTGCTAGTGTCACACTCCGTGAAAGCTGTCCGTGTGGCATGTGTGGAGGTGGAGGACACAATTGCAGGACTCAGTGGCAGGCAGATGATGGTAAACAGAAAGCGAAAACATGAGTGGCTGAAAACATGAGTTAACAAAATACACCAAGGCAGGAAATAAAACCAAAGAATACCTACACTGGGGAAGAAAAACTAGGGAGCACTGGAGAGGTGGAGAACACAGAGACAAACACAGCCACAAAGACAACAAGAGTCTGAAAAGAGACAAGGGAAAGACAGAGACAATAAATACACAGAGGCATAACAAGGGCCACAGACAATGGGTGGGGAGCACAGTTGAACGTAATCACAGTAGATGAGACAAGGAAGTAAAACTAAACACAGACCACAAGAAAAAAAAAAAGAAAAAACAAAAACAAGGAGCAGTACAGTCCAAACAAAACAGTTCATGGGGCTGCCCAGGCCAAGGGTCCAGACCCAGGGGCTGAGGCCCACCATGGAGGTGAAACAGTTCAGGGGCCTGACCAGGCAGCCAGTGGTGGAGACAGGGCAGATCAGGAGGCCAGACACAGAGATGAAGATCTGGAGGTAGGCAGCGGAGACAGTGATGCTCTGGGGGCTGGCTGCAAGGCCAGAGACAGCGATGCTCTGGGATCCGGCCATGGGGCCTGCAGCCTACAGGTGTGGGGTCAGGCTGGGCCCTAGCCACCCCCACCCAACAAGAAACAGGTTTGGGTGTGGGGAGCTCAGGCTCAATCTCGGTCTTGGCAAAAGCAGCAGTCTTAGGGGAGGCGTGCACAGGTGCAAAGCACTCATTCTCTATAGGTAGGTGAAGGTACAAGGTGGTAGCTAGGAAGTTTCTTACCAGTGTGTGCAGGGAGTCCAAGAGCCAGGGAAGGCCAGAAACTAGGACTTTGGAATTTGTCTACCACGGTCTCCCCGTACTCCTCACACGGCCCAGTTAACTATTGAACCTTGTGAGGAGTACAGGGAGGAAGTAAAATTAAACAGAGCACAAGAGACAATGATTGACAAAGTCAGACAGGAAGTGAGTAAACAAATACAGACGTGACATAAAACGAGTACAGAAACAGGGACGCGGGAATGATAAGGAGAACAAAGGGAAATAGGAATGAAATACAGTAACTCCAACTATAACAAACTAAGGATCAACACCCATAAGCAAACTCAGAACACAGAAGAAATACAACAATAACAGAACCTCAAAATAACAAAACAACACACTGGGCAAAAAGGCCCAATCGTGTGTTTTAAAACCACTTTTTAAACAAGGAGTTTATGTTTAAGTACTTGGATAATCATTTTGTTATTCCTTTACTGTGTAATCAAACTGGAGATCAAGAATCATGTAATTCCACTGGTGCACTGACTACTAAATTTTTGGCATTTTGGCATCTGTATCTGGGGGCAAATGTTTTCCCCTTCACTGGACTGAACTTAGCTTTTTAGTAGCTTTACATTGTCTCGGTCTTCTGATAAGAAAATCGAAAATTAAACAGATTTTATATATATATATATAAATCATAAGAATAAAATCATGCTGTTTTAGACTCTGTTAACAAAAATTATACATTTAGCACAGGGCTGTAGGATCTGCCCTTAACAGGGTTCCTGCTCCGCTTCTCAGTTACATGTACAGTTGCATCACTTCTTTGTCACAAAGCCAACATTTAGTTTGTTAGCCTCAATGTTTCGACTGCAGAAATGTAAGGTGCAGTTTTTAAACAATTGCCATTTGGACTTACTCTTCCAAACTTTGTGCCAAAAATGATTCTGTTGTTAGGAGAAACACCTTTTAGCCTCCAGTAACACATTATCTTTCTTATCTGTCCACTCCACCCACATCTTCAGTGTCATTTCAAAATACTGTCATGATCCTGGGCCTTTTTCCCAGTGTTCTTGTGTTTTGAGGTTTTTGAAGTTCTGTTGTCTGTGAAATTCTTATGTGTTCTGGTTTGCTTACAGTTTAGATTCTTGGTTTGTTATAGTTTCTGAATCATGTTCTTAGTTTTAGTTATTTGCAGTGAGTTCCTGTTTCCCTTATTCTTCTGGTCATCCCTGTGTTCCAGTGTCTGTTGTGTCCCTCTGTGTTTTTGTCCTTAGTCTAGCGTGTTCTATATTTAGTTTTACTCCGAGTGTTGTCACGTCTGCGTTTCTGTTTACCTGTTTTCCCTCTTCCTGTTTCAATTTTCTGATTCCCTGTTCCGTATGTGTTGTGTTTAGTTTTGCTTCCTGTGTTGTTTCTGCCCAGCTGTTTCCACTTCCCTTGTTATTTCTCTGTGTATATACTGTGTATATATTTCCCTTTGTTCCTCATCACGTTTTCATTATTGGCTTACTGCCTGCTGTTTGCTTTTCTGTCCATGTTCAAGTCAAGTGTGTTTTGTAACCTGTTCTGCTGGCCCCGTCCAGCTCAGTTTAGTTCATCGTTTTCCAGCAATAAAGCTGAGAGTTTTTGTGTTGAACCTGGTTTCCCGAGTCCTGCTTTGGGGTCCTCACCTGCTACACACAGTTCATGACAAATACAAGCCAAATACAATTACAAGTCTGAACACAAAGGACTGCAACTTCAGTTTCACTGCATTTTTAAAAGTATTACTTCTGCCAAGTCACTCCAGCTGCCTGACATTATCACTATGGTGCATATACAGACTGGAAAAAATAACCTAAGGCTCTGCGTTGTTTAATGGAAGTTTAGGGAGCCAACTCATGTGGGGTGAATTAATATTTGACGTCAAGGTTTCAGGCACCTAGGACTTCATCAGTTCCCACAGGGAGATACCACATTCAGCACTGCAGGAAGGTGGTAGTGACGACAGTACACTTCTAAGCTAGGGGAAGTGTTGACTCACACACTGCAGGTGTTTGCGGGAGTAAAGGTGGTACTTTTGCTGTCTGAAGAAAGCAGGTGACAGTGAGCAGAGCACTCGGGACTAATGTACAGTGCTTAGTTTATACGGTGCTGTGGAAAGTATTTGCCCCCTTCTTGATTTGTTTCAAATTTTAATATTAGATAAAGATAAGCCAAGTAAATAAAAAATACAGCTTTTTAATAATGATTTCATTTATTTAGGGAATAAAAAGCTATCCAAACATACCTGACCATGTATGAAAAAGTAACTGCCCCCTAAACCTTATAATTGGTTGTGCCACCCTGGGCAGCAAGAACTGCAGTCAAGCGTTTATGATAACTGGCAGTGATTCTTTCACACCGCTGTGGAGGAATGTTGGCCCACTCATCTTTGCAGAATTGCTTTAATTCAGCCACATTGGTTATGAGACAAGACAATCATCAGAAACACACCAACCAGCAAGCCCACCTTGCTGCTGCTAATCAAAGTCTAGACCTAAATCCAATTGATATGCTTTGGCATGAAAACCCTCCAAAGTACGTTTGAGCTTCAGGGCACAAATTGATGGCTGAACATTCTCCCTCTGGATTTTCTGGTAGAGAGCAGAATTTATAGTTTCATCCAATACAGCAAGCTGTGCAGGTCCTGAAGCAGCAAAGCAGCCCCAGACCATCACACTACTACCACCATGTTTGACTGTTGGTCTGATATTCTTTTTATGAAACGCTGTGTTAGTTTTATGTCAGATGTAACGGGACTTAAACCTTCCAACAAATTTAGCTTTTATCTCACCATTTTTGCCCAGTCTCTGCCTTATTGTTGAATCATGAACTTTGACCTTAACTGAGACAAAAGAGGCCTGCAGTTCTTGAGATGCTGTTCTGGGTTCTTTTGTGACCTCCTGGATGAGCTGATGATGCACTCTTGGAGTAATTTTGGTAGGACAGCCCCTCCTGGGAGGGTTCAACACTGTGAGAATAAGAAGTCAGGAGGGGGGCAAATACCTCTTCACAGCACTGTAACTCTCAGGCTTTGCTTCATTTTGGCAACATTTTCTCTGCCACATGCTAACTCGTGGCAATATTTCTTTATTGTCACATACGCGTGTAATTGCATTTGCGCATGTTGACATATTTTTTATTGTTTTTATTGTTATTACTGTGTGCATGCGTGTGTGTTGAGCAGGAGTTTTGCTTATAAACTTCTGTCAAATATTAATAATGGGAGAAAAACGGGAGAAAAAAAATATTGTCTTACTTTTTTCCCAGTGTAACAAAAAAGTTTGCAGATTTGAGAGAGTTGCACACATGCTTATTCCACTATAGAGATGATGAAATGTTACCTCATTATGTCATATTGGGTTTTGTCAAGCTGCTAAAAAATAATGCTAAAAATTAATCAAATAGTTACTGAGTACTCCCCAGAGCCCAACTCCTGCTCCTTCCTCACTATTACTGCTCCGTGTTTCCTGTTTCTTCGCCTACCTCCTCCATTTCTCTCCCATCTATCATCTTCTTCTTTCATCACTTCCACAGAGTGATGACAAAGATAGATAGAAGGTTTGGCAGCTGAAGGGAGAGATGAATATTTAAAATCGGGACATCTTTCTCTGTCCTCTCACTGCATCCCATCCTTTGTCTGTCTCCCCTTGGGGCTTGGAACTCCAGCTCTTGGTGTGGTGTGGCGTGGCGTGGTGAGTGTGAGTGTGTGTGCGTGTGTGTGTGTGTGGCATGTCTTGGCTTGGCTTGTGGTTTTCTATTACTGCATTGTTAAGGCAAGTGTAGTCAGATGATGACACTTAGCTGTCAGCATGCAGCATTAATGAGCGCAGTGACACGCACAAACACTCACCCCACTCTCACACACATCCAGTATTCCCCAGTGAGATCAGCAAATGATCACCTTCTCTTTGCGTATGCTACAAAATATTTTAAAAGCTCTTTTTTTAACCTCTTATTTCCAGTGTTCTTCCATTTCATTTCTCCCTCCATTTTTTGCTTCCTCTTTCAATATCACACAATTTTTCACGAACTTTTTGCCTC
>JAMQGT020013287.1:0-29197 GCA_024447675.2 Pterophyllum scalare
TGTCTTTATGTTTGAAGCCTGAAGGGGGCCGAATACTTTCGCAAGGCACTGTATATCTGCATTCTGAGTGGAGAGACTGCATTCACCCAACAGAGCTTGGGCTTTCTTTGAAAGATCACAACCGACACATTCACTTTTACTGTCAACAACAAACAAAACATTCAATTGTCTATAAGTACCATGTGACGGCAATCACGTTGACCATGTGCTGAACACAATCTGCTTCCACCTGTGTTGAAGTATTATATAGAAGTAATGCTGTAAAATTGTTAATTTTACAATGGATATGTTTAAAAATCATACATCAGTAAGTGTTTCATTTAGAAGTTAATTTAGTTAAGTGAGGTTAAGTGAACAAGCCAAAAACAGTGCCAGCAGCTATGGTTTATTTGAGAGTTAAGAGTGCAGTTGCTGATGGGTTTTGTGTTGTTTATTTGCAGTTTTCACCAGAATGTCTTTAAAGAATATATAAAACACAATATATAAGTTTCAGTAAATGGGCAAGCTTGCTGTGACTGTGGGTCTTCATTGGACCTGGTTTAACTAGGTGTTATTGAGTGTTCCAACGCACTGCACGAGAAAACTGCACATGCACTCCTCCCACTGTTCTGCCATCTGACCCTTGGTGTACAAACTTTCCATTTCATGATAGAAAAGAACACAAGCAGAAGGCTTTTATATTTCAAGGTTTTCGGGGGTAACTTTTGAATTAGAAAATTAGACTCTGAACGTACTTGCGTGTGCACATTTGGAGAAAATACATCCTCACACAAATACAAACATTCATAAAAACCAAACTCCAGGCTGAATCACATCAATTTCCAGGGTGAATCAGAGCAATCTGGTCATCAGCAATTATAGCATGCTGCATGGGAAACTGGTGATGTAGTCAAGGAAAACTGTAATCAAGGCCTCAGGCAGTAGGGTGCTGTGATGAAGTGGCTCTCTACATGTGCAGTTAATATGAAGGCATAAAATTGCAAATTCATGACCCTTGAATGCAGTGTTCACCAGCCATGAGGTTGATCCTAAAGCCAGATACATAAAACTTTCTAGATTCATGACAAAATTTAACATATAGGTATGCATGGTCCTTTCATATCATAACTAATAAATCTAATTTCACTGCAAAATTCTAGATGCATGAACTAGCATGATTTCCACTTCTTTAGATTACTCGTTTGTCTTTATTATTATAGAAAATGCCCTGCCTGCTATCATCTTGCACCCTGCTGTTAGGTGCTGGATTGCCTCAGGGGCATATATATATATATATATATATATATATATATATATTTATATATATATATATATATATATATATATATATATATATATATATATATATATATATATATATATATATATATATATTATGCATGATTTGCAGGGTGCAAGATGCTAGCAGGCAGGGCATACATGGAACACCATAACAAAATGGCTGACATAGTATACAGGAACATCTGTGCTGAGTATGGCCTGGGAGTCCCGAGGTCATGTCCCCACGGGTGGTTGAAAATGACCAAGCTAAGATCGTGTGGGACTTTCAGATACAGACTGGTGATGGCTAACCAACCGGAGTAGTGGCGGACAAGCAGAGGTAGACAGCTGTAGTCAAGAAGAAGGAACACGAGAAGCTTGAGAAATACTTTAATTTCCGTCTCTCTTCCACAGTGTGTCTTTTGTCCTGTCTCTCTTCCCTCACCACCAATTGGTAATGGCAGATGACTGCCCCTCCCTCAGCCTGGTTCTGCCAGAGATTTCTTCCTGTTAAAAGGGAGTTTTTCCTTCCCACTGTCGCCAGGTGTTTGCTCATAGGGGTTGTCTTGACTGTTGGCTTTTCTGTGTAATTATTGTAGGGTCTTTACCTTACAATATAAAGCGCCTTGAGGTGACTGTTGTGATTTTATGGTATATAAATAAAATTGAATTGAAATACCCAATGCTGAGAGAAGAGCTAGAGAGGTTGTGGAAGATGAAGACAGTTTATGTATGGGAACTCATGTTTTTCTGCATAAATGTAGTTTGCCTCTGGTCTTTTTTTGTCTCCATGCCTTACTGGAGCTACAGAAGACTTCCCTTGCCAGGGAATCTTGAGAACTCAAATGTTTTACAAAGAATCTGGCATGTGTAGTACAGAATGGGTCATTTTCTTTACCAACAGTTTCAAAACCTGACTTATAGTCTTTTTTGTTTTTGTCCTTTGCAAATCAAAAACCATCAAGTATTTTTTTTCTTCTTATAAAGTGTTCCTTTTGTAATTGTCTTAGTCTAATCTTTCAGTATTCAGTGCCAGTGACTGACACTTTTTTTGGAATGTCAATTAAATTTCTAATTGTTTTAGCTGTTAAATGCAACCTTGAAACAAAATCCAATATGTCTTGAAGAAAAAGCTTGAGATTAAATTGAGACTGTTTTCAAATTGGTGTGTAATGTGTGAAATAACCCAAGTAGAGAATGGGATGGGATTTTGGTGGCAGTAACGTGACAAAATTAGATTTCATGATAAATTCACTGAAATGCCTTCCTCACCGATTCAATTGTGAAAATAGAAGCATAAGAATTGTAGTGAACAATGCTCTATAGATACATACATATCCAGCACAGGCTACTGGACCTTTTTAGAAGCTGTTCAGTGCATTGAATTAATGATCAAAACTTCAGAAGTAGGAGGCAGAAAACGGCTTTCTTTATGGCACAGAGGGAGGCCGGGATCACCGGGATGTTAGTCATCATTTCTAGTTTAAAACGAGCTGCTTCACCATCACAGTTCAATTTATTTTGAAAATGAAAGCTGTTTCCACCCTCTGCATAAATCTAATATTTTCTATGGCCAAAATCAGAACCACTGCATTCATGAATATTTAGGAACTGGAGATGTAATATGTCACCATGAAGTAATCAAGTGTCATTTCGATGCTAATGGTGGATTTGCATTTGTATCACATGTGAAAAAAAAAGTGCTGAGTCTTTATGAAGGTTACTTTTTATTTTATTTTAATATTATTTTTTAAATATTCAAATTTCTGTATGTACATATTTTCTCTCACTCTAAACACACACACACACACACACCTCAAAAAAATTAAGGGAACACTTTATAATCAGAGTGCAGCATCAAGTCAGTTAAACTTCTGGGATATTGATCTGGTCAGTTAAGTAGCAGAGGGGGTCGTTAATCAGTTTCAGCTGCTGTGGTGTAAATGAAGTTACCAACAGGTGCACTAGAGTGGCAACAATGAGACAACCCCCCGAAACAGGAATGGTTTTACAGGTGGAGGCCACTGACATTTTTCCCTCCTCATCTTTTCTGACCTTTTCTTTTCTGAAGCCGTGGAGAACGTCATTCAGCATGACCGATATGGTGGTGGGTCAGTAATGGTCAGGGGAGGCATATTCATGGAAGGACACACAGACCTCTGCAGGCAAGGCAATAGCACCCTCACTACCATTAGGTATCGGGATGGAATCCTTGGACCCACTGTCAACCCTATACTGGTGCAGTGGGTCCTGGGTTCCTCCTGATTCATGACAATGCCCAGCCTCACGTGGCACGAGTATGCAGGTAGTTCCTGGAGGATGAAGGAACTGACTGGCCTCCACCCTCACCTTAACTAAAATGATATAATTTTCATTTCCATCAGACAATGTGGCATCCTTTCATTCCTAACACATTGCCCAGTCCGTATCAGTATAGATATCCAGCATGATTTTTTTCCATTGAAATCTGATGTTTTTCCAAGTTTTCCTTTAATTTTTTTGAGTAGTGTAAATACTGATTAGTCATAACTTTGTATCTTCAGCTATTTAAAAATCTTATCTCACATCTTTGACTGTTGACTGAAAAACATTTCCATCAAATGTTTTCAGTGTATAACGCATGAGCTGTATTCATCTTCAGCTTATGATGTGATTCATAGCGCTTATGTAATTGCTCATGAAGCCAACAAACAAAATGATAAGATGGGCAAACCAGGTGTATAACAAGACAAAGCAAAGAAAAGTGCTTGGATCAACAGGCTTGACTAAGTCCTTTGAGAAATTAAATCAACTTTGCTTTGTGGATTTTATCTTTTCCTGAGGAGGAGTGTAAATGTCACTCCTGATGTTTGTTGCGTCCAGTAAATATTGATAGATGAAGTTGAGAAAGTGCAGGTGCACCAAGCAGAGGTATGCCTCTGTCAGTGCACACTACAGAGCACAACAGCAGGGTAGAATCTCCATCCTTCTTGTCTATATCTCTATAGATTTAAAAAAATAATAATAATCTTGCAACAAAAGTAAAAATAATAATAATTGTTTGGTTTATCATATATTGAGAATATCCACACATTATTTCATCTGGTTGATAGAAAGTGGGTGTATTTGGTCAGAGACTGAGCAACTTTGTCAGAAAGCAACAACTGTCAATTTTTGATTTAAATATTGTTAAACCTTTAGTGGTGGACTAACTGAGCAACAGCTCTGTTCTAGTGAAAACAGCATAAATAAATCAGCACATGGCTGGAATCGGTTAACTATGTTTTACCACAGCACATCATATTATCCAAACTGTTGTGTCTGTGTTAATACCCAGCTACAACAGAACTACTGCAAAAAAAGAAGAAGTCAAGCTCTGCTAAGAGCTTTGGTGCTGAACATTGTTCAAACATGTTGACATTCATATCCCATTCTTTTCTGAGAATTACTCGCCATGACGTCTTATCTGGGATGATGCCTTCTAACGATGGGGGATGCTGGCCAGTTGCATCTATTTTACAACCATTTATGCACATGGCCGTTTACCTTTCAGCTGAGGGAAGACCTCCTAAATTGACAGGGGAAATTAGTAAATGTCTGCATTTAAATTTAGGGTAATAATTTGTGTTATGAAAAGTGCTTTTATTGCAAGTGTTTCACATTGGCCCATTCTCACACATGCACTTCAACACAAGACAGTACTTGCAGTAAATATTTTTCCCAGTGCCCTACATCTCAAATTGATCATAGCATTACAGTTTACCAAATCAACGCGTCTTCCCTTCGCTTGAGGTGCAAGTAAATTCACAGAGGAAATGTGTGTTTGTGTAAAAACATTCAAACACACATGAGCCTCGGATAAGCTGGTGTAGATGTACTTTAAAATATTCTCTTTGTGAAACTAGAATATAGATCAGTGTTTCACCTGCCATTCAAACCACAGTGAATAATTAAGGCTGCCCGGAGAGATTTTTAAACTTTAAATTCTCAGTTTAGATGCTCACTGTGAGGTCTCCTCGCAAGAGTTATACAAAGGTCAAATTTTCATTGCTGTGTGTGTTTAGAGACTGCATTATTATATCTGACAAACATTTACATTGAAAAGAAAGATCCACACATGCATTCCTTCCCAAATATTTGAAGACAGTGCCCTTTATTTCAGTAAAATGTATCAACAACTCTACATATTAATGGGACTGTGACCAGGATGTGCTGTGATGATTATGATAATGATTTTTTCTTACTTTCTTAAAGTGAAATATTTAAAATGCCTATGACAATCCACTATCTATCAAATTTCTGAAAATAACTTACAGCCAGCTGTTCAAAAGCATTTTAAAATCCAGTGTCCAGAAAAGGTTAAATATGCCAAGGCGATGAAAGTCATTCTGTTGTATTTCTTGCCATTTTAAAAAGAGAAACTGTTGATGCATGGTCACCCATTTATCTTGGTCATAACTACCCCATCAACAACCCTTACATGTCACCTTGAAATATGAATTCTCCTCCCTGTCCCTGAATGCTGTGTATACTATGTCGACATTTGCAGAGCTTGTGGCCATCTGGCACCAGACATTTGAAGTAGATTTTCTCAGACTTTTAGGGGATTGTTTATAGTCTGGGGATTATAATTGGATGATGAATACTTCACTGCCTTAAGTGACATTGTTTGGCCTCACGTAACTTTGCAGTCTAATTATTGCCCCGTGGTCTTTTAATTAAGTGTCATAAAAACAAAATTAAAAAAATTAAGCAAAATAATAGTATTGTATCCACACACATCAAGAGATTTGCTGTAATCCACAAGAGACTGGGGATCTTAAAGGTGTATCTATGTGATTGCCTTGTGAATTGCCACAAGGTGGATGAGGAAGGACGGACAAAGCAGGACGTATTGTAACATATTGAAAACCCAAACCTCTGCCCGCAAGCAAAAAAAATGGGCTTTAGAGATGAGGGTGCCAGTCATAACATAATTGATACTGGGCTGGGTACGGGGAAAGTCCCATCTGCCACTGTCTGCTATTTGAGAGACCAAAAAAGAGCTTTGCCTTTTGTCCTGTCTCAACCAAGCCTTCAAATTGTGCTTGTAAAATCCTCTCTCTGTCCCCCTTGTCCTCATTATATGTACAAAGTTGTAAGTCCAAAACTGGTTTACCATCAGACAGCAGCAGCCTAGGGAGAGAATGGGGAGAGCCATATGCAGCCATGACTTATCATATCTCCTGCCATATGGAAACAGGGCAAGAGAGAAGGAAAAAAAGTATGCCTAAGTTCCACACAATTTTCTTTACGTTGCGGGGTGAGAATGGGTTATCACTCAATTGTATGCTGCAATTCTATGTCCACTTGAGAGCATGCCACTTGAGGAACAACTGACATCCCTCAGCAATGCATCAATTAAAAAGAAATTTAGTCAAGAATGTGCACACATATTTTTCACTCTCCAAAAAACAGACCAGTTCAAACTCAGAGGCATGTAATCTTTGTGCTTGCTGCATTTTCAACACCATCGGTATGATTAATGGGCTTCGGAACTGGGGAACTTGTTCAATGTGACACAAGCTTTTGTCTCTGTGTGTCATCCCCTTCCTCTTCCTGACAGCCACCAGAGTCTCCTTCTCTTTGCGAGCAGCTACACCACTCAGTGGTTGGTTGGGGCAGGAGGAGCCGATAGGCACTGACAGCACAATAATAACCCATGCAAATTAACAGGGTGGAGTGTATATGCAAATACGAAAAAACACACAATAGAAAAAGTGATTAAAAAAGAACTTCGGTGTCTTTTTTTGGTAGTTTTAAAAAACGACTGTGGGTACAGGGAACTCATACAAGCAAACATTTCATGATGTCTTTTTTTTTCCTCTTGAGAGCACTTAACTTTTATTTAAGTCTACCACTGAAATAACTTTTATTTCCCCACGGCCACATTAATGGTCTATCCAACCATGTTCCTTTTCAAAATAAAGAATATAAACACACTGGCAGCGTTCTATGTTTTACTCAGCTTCACTCAGTCTGGCATGCATGTACAAGGCGTGACTGTTAAATAATGATACTATAGCGATTTGATCTACTGGAGATCACAACTGCACACACATGCATATGAAAATTACTGTTTTACTTGCATGTGCATGTGAGTATGTGTCTTTACACAAGTATAAATTTCCACAAACATCTGTGTTTGGAGCAGTCTTACCCTTAGAGTAAAAATAAGGCACCAGTGGGAGATACTGTATGTTTTGTGCAATGCCAAGAGCTGGCAGTGAAAAATTTTTTGATTTTTTTTTGGATGCCAAAATCATATCCTCAAGCCAAAAAGTAAAACTGTGATCATAGAAGATGCTCAGGGATGAACCAATTAACTACCATTGCAGACTCCTCGGGGATGAATATTAGGTGAAAGAGTCAATTAAATTGACATTCTGAGTTTCCAGTGGCTTAGTTTGCAGTAATGTAGCATGGGCATTTCTGTCTCCACTCTTCATGGTTAACCTGCCGCTTATGCCTTTGTGTTGGTCTGGTCTGACATATTTGGACAAATAATAATTTGATCCTCTTTAAAACACTGCCTGTTAATAGTCTATTAGTAACTTTAACTTCAGTGACAAGTAAAACCTGTCATTTAAATCTTTAAACACAGGGTTTTGGTTTTCTGTTTGTTGAATTTTGAGCCAGAAAAACAGAAGTATTTCCTAAGACTCTAGAACATAACCATCACTTAGAAAGGCAAAGTTTAATTACACGATCTGTAGGTAACTCTGGCAAACAGGGCTTTTGTCTACAATCAGAAAATTTAGCCTAAAAGGTTGATGGGGTATTGTTGTCCCTTGACCTCAAGGTCAGAGGTTAAGTTTTCTGAAAATCTTGTGAGCACGATAGCTCAAGAAGGAGGTCACTTAGGAGTTTCTCAGTAGGTGTATTTATTGAGGAAGGATATCATATATGCTGTCGTACTGATAGCTTAGCAGCATCCACTGACAATCTCTGACACTTTGGAATTTGACAACCTTAATACATCCATCAATCCATTCTCTTCCACTTAAACTTTTCAGGGTCGCGGGGGGCTGGAGCCTATCCCAGCTGATATAGGGCGAGAAGTAGGGCAGACAGCTAAATGTCACGCAGCTAATATAGTTGTCATTTGTCTTTTCATTTTATGACCACCCAGCAAAAATAGCATCAATAAGGTGTTTCGCTTACAAACAGCCAGGCCTTTCGGGAAGGATCAAAATTTGCTGGCTCATCTGATTAGTCACTCTAGTAACTCAGCTTTCAATATTATTTCCATAGCATATAAAATAGAAAAGCTGACATGTTATCGAGTTGAGTAGAAAATTAATTTAAAAAACCCTGTGGTCAAAGGAATTTCTCCAAACATGGCAACCCAGTGTACTTCTGACCCAGCCACACTCTAAGACAAAAACTGGTTCATCCCAAGGACAAAACTCCCAAACACAAGCTAAGCAACACAGTGTATGTTGTGCAGTGCACTGAGGAGTGCTTGGACCTCTACAGTGGAGAAAATAAACAGCCACTCGGCACAAAATAGAAGAGCCGCCTCGACATGACAA
The DNA here is from genome assembly GCA_024447675.2 of Pterophyllum scalare. Classification (NCBI taxonomy): domain Eukaryota; kingdom Metazoa; phylum Chordata; class Actinopteri; order Cichliformes; family Cichlidae; genus Pterophyllum; species Pterophyllum scalare. The sequence goes on from JAMQGT020013287.1 coordinate 8,814, forward strand.
GACTCAACTGTATTTCTGCACCTAAAGGACACTGTTCCTCCAAAGGGGACAACCCCCACTAGGATTTAACCCTTTATTTACCTTCAAAAGTGCCGCCTTTCGTGGACTTCCGGCAACAATTGCAATAATAACCCCATGTTGGGTGTGAAGCACAATTTCTCAGCTTTCAGAAACCATGCATTCTTCTGATAGACAAACAGTCTTGTAATCATGGTAAATCAAAGTGCCTTCCATCAGACGTGATACGGTCAGCGTTAACCAGCTGTTCACGGCAAGTAAGGGCAGGTAACAGGTGCATTGGCAGCAATTGCCCACTGTTAAAGGGTTAAGAGACTGGAACTCTCCACCTTTTGGTTTTAGATTTGAAGAAGCCTCTTGGATAAGTGGTGTAATGTCTTAAAAAAAATGAAGCAGTCCAGTCACCTTTTTTTTCAAGCTCTTGAGACTACCATGACCTGGATAACTGAGATGCTACAAGGAAAGATTGCAGTCATTGTTTCAGCTATGAATTCTGTATCATATCAAAGAGTGCTTGAAGATAATGCCATTTATTCTGTCTTGAAGTTGAAAGGGATCTTCCTAGAGAATAATGATTTTAAACACACTACCAATTCCATCACGGAGTGGTTTGAAAGGGAAAAGGAGAAAAGGAGGGTTATGCAAGAAAAACCCCAAACATCTTGCAACTAAAGGAATTTTGTTTTGTTGTTGTTTTTCTTCTAAACGAGGCAGTGATAGCTTTTAAGATTACCTTTTCCACAGAAGCCTATAACTTAAATTTTTTTTCTCAGTTATGAACTGTAAAAACTAATTTTTCATGTAGTATTGTTCAACAATACTAACTTTATTTTTATAAGTACAGCTTTAAAGAGGGCTGAATGCTTGATTGTCCTAATATGTCCTGAATTCTCAGAGGACATAAATAATCTTTTCAAATAGAAAAATCTTTCTATTTGAAATATTCATATGCAAAGCAATAGACAACATCTTATGAAAGTGTGTTACATTGCTGTAGTACATTTGGGACCCACATGCTTCTCTCTGCTTGCACAATTCACTCCAATGTCTTCAAACTCAGATAGTAAATTATTTCATTTTGGCCATCTTGTATTTTATTGTTCGATCCATCTGTACACGGCACTCCGTGTACCTGTAAATGTAAGTACAGATGTTGGAGGCTTCTTGCAGCATGTGGAGTGTTAGGTAAGGGGCACACCTTGTTGATCATTAGTCTATAAAAGGGTTAACACAAAAACAATACAGGGAATTAAAAAAAGAAGTGCATCCTCTTTAGTTTTACTGCTGAAAAGTGAAATGTCTTTAAGTGTAATTGCCATCATTGAGTTTGGTGAAATCATTCAAAAGTCACACTTTGATTGCTTTACAGGTTCAATTAATGAATTCCTGTCAGTGAAAGTAGAAGGGAAAGCCATGGATGGCATTGGAGCCTGTTTCTTGCAACACTCATCTTACTACCACACACACACACACACACACACACACACACACACACACACACACACACACACACATACACACACACACACACACACACAAACATAATAAATAAACCCCCAGAGATGTGGACTCGAGGTCAGGGTGCTTAGTACAGGGGGATGTTGGGAGTGTGTCTTGTGAGTCCAGCTGTCTCCAGAGCTCTAAATCCCCTAATTATGAGGCAGGGAAGACCGTCTCTATGGAGCATTAAATGTGCTCCTGTTTTGCAGATTCACCAATCTCCTTTGCAGTTTTTTTCCCCCTCTGTTTTTCTTTTTTGTTAGTAAAGATAGCAGAGTAATGGTGCTTGAGGATATAGAACAAAAAGAAGGTGGCAAGCAAGAAATAGTGGGAGAGATTGTTATTGATGTGACTAGCAGTGGTACTATCGGGGACAAAAGGAATTAAATGCTGCTTTTAATGCAGTGCTGTGCAAGTGCAGGTTTTGAAACAAAGAAGACAGGCTGTGGGATTGCAGGCCTCACAGTTCATAGGCTTTGGGATCTATATTTTATGATATAATGAAACATACCCAGGAGTTTATACAGTATATATTTTGCAGACTAGGCAAGGGTGTTTCAGGCTAAATTGGGTTGTCAGTCTAAAACAGTAATTGCAAGAAAGTTTCAATTTTCAGTGATGTTTGAAAAAATAAAATGAGCCCATGAGATTGGAGAAAATATGCTGGGGAAAAAAAAGATGATGCATTCTTTAAAGTGAAAACAAAAAGATGAGAATAGTTTTCATTCCCAAGGCATCATATACTCCTGTTCAGTCAAAGCCACTGGCATTCCATATATCAGCATGAAACATCCTTTGGCGTGATTGTCATGACACACACATAAAGAGGATAAATATTTATGGCCGTACAATGTGTGCAGATTTCATAATGTTAAGAGGGATTTGGAATTTCTATATCTCTACTTGAATTGTTTGACTCTTTAAAGAAGACTCTGGAAACATGTCAGATTTTCATATTGATATATTTCTTAGAAAAAAAATAAGTTTTTCCTCTTTTGGCATGTTTTCCCAAGAGTGCATATTCTTTAGCACACTTTTTAAAAAATTTCAGTGCAAATATTTTTCTCTCCCTGTTTTGTATGAGCACCATATCGGCCTCAAATGTTGTGCTAGGCAGTAACCTTGTCAAGAGCGATGTTTTTAATTATTTATCTATTCTTTTCAAATAAGTGGTACACAGATCTCTGTAAAACAAAGACCTCCATCACAGGAAAAAACAGAAAAGATTAAAAAAAAACCAACAAAAAAAACCCCAGCTAAACCTTTAACAAGTGAGCAAAGAGACAGCTTCAATTAAATGAGGTATGAAAGGCTTTGACACAATCATTACATTCAGCCATCTTAATCCTGTTTAGGGTTGTTGTGTTTGCAAACACTGTGCTGTGCACAGTAGGTCTTGGTATTAATCATATCAAATATTTCACTGAGGCTTAAGGCTTGTCTTCGAGGTTGACTTCCATTAGGTGCCCCCACACCTACAGGGCATAAAATAATAGAGTATCATGATCAATGTGAGGCACCTCTGAACCACAGTGAGGAATTATTTTTACCTCCACATTTATGAGATTGTATTAGTAATTTTATTTTATAACAAAAGAATCTTCTTTCTCTTCCTTTACAGAACTTTCAGGAGATTATCAGTGTGTATTAGACAAATGGAAACATCCAGTTTAACAGTAATTATTTTTTTATTGTAATTAGATTGGTTTTCATGGAATTCACTTTGTCAAAATTGCGTGTCAGTTTGCATTAAAGGTCTCTACAGATTGCTGCAAAACTCACCTGATCTCTTTGTGTTCACAGATGTTCACATCATGGAAATTATTCATAATTTTAACTGCATAGCAGGAAAAAGGTACCAAGAGTGTCCAGAGTACATTTACTGGACTCCACAAAATGGAATATAATTCTGTTTTATAGAACACAGCAATCAATTCTGTAGCCGTATAATGTTGAATCGCTTTCTTTTATTATCATCTTATTATATGGTCTGCATGTCAGTGCAGCTTCATTGTACTAGATGCCGTTCACATACGCTGCTTCTGTGTCAAGTGCTTGAGCTTGACTGGTCAGAAGCAGACACCTCTGACAGCTTATCATATGCCAGGTTGAGACAGGCTTGTCAGTAAGCTAATGGAGTGTTCTAAGGTTAATTTACAACCATATGAATTCCATCAATAAGCAATTAAGAGGTGTGGAAACACAGAGGCACCCGAGCCAGCAGCTAAATCCCCCACCAACTCCCCGCCTGCTTTTAATCAATTAATTGCTGTGGCATGTCTCTTTAAAACTGCTTGATAGATTTCCACATAAAACTGGCACATCAAAAAGGTACTGATCTCTGCGTGACCTTTCTTTTTGCCTTATCTGCCTTATCTGTCTCAAAAAAGTCTCTTTTCTGAGTTCACAGGGTTTTTTTGTTGGGGTTTTTTTGGGGGTTTTTGAGGCATTACGAAAATGTTTCTCATTCTGAAAAGAGCTCGGGGCTGTTGACATATTACTAAACCACTTGGAGTCCAGTTGACTTGTAAATATCTGTGCACAATGGTTCATGAAATGCCTCATGAAGATAAAAATGCAGAGATGCACAAAACATATGAAAACTTGAAAAATGCTGTGAAAAGAGTCTTTGATACTTAGCATTGGTCCTTGTGCAGCTAGCCATCGCTGCCATCAGGTAACTGTTAATATTTCATTTAATCCACCACAGTGTGGTCTATGAAGAGCGTGCATTCATATTTAAGTTACCATAAAAGGACCAGAGCACTGCGTGTTGAACAGCTGATTTTCTGGGGAATGTGTGAGATTTCCATTCATTACCCCCTTCGCCTCCCTGTGCTCCTCTAAAGTGCTGTGAAGTCTTGCTCACATGTTTTCCCTTTACACTACCATGACATACTTGCTGGAATCCCTAGAGAGATTCAAATAGAGGGTTAGTGATATGATATGTATGAGATTTTCTACCTTATCAGCCTTATCCGACTCGCATGAGCCCTGGGGAGTTTTGAACATATTGTCCCCACCATTCAGTTTCCATTTGAAGTGGAGATTCTCGCAGCAGGTTTTTGCTTTCCTTTGAAAATGGATATAGTAGATAGATAAAGCAGGTCTGTAGATTTGTTTTTGTCCATTTTATTTTAAACATCTGGACAGAATTGCAATTCTCTTTCCCCACTCTCGCCTTCTTGCTCTTTCTTTGCTGTCAGCGTTGCCGGTGCGGTTTCCACCTACATGTGTAACCCTAAGATGACATTTCATCACAAAATAAGTCTCGGAATGAACAGATAGAGTGAAAATGGATGTTTTGTAACCATTTATGAATTTCTGAGGTTGCACTTTGTGTCTTATCCAATGTGTTAGGATACTGTTTCATAAAGCTTTCCCTTTGTCCTCCACAGCACCTCCAAACAACATATCAGTGGTGGCGGAAAACACTCCAGCCCCTTTCAGTCGATACCAAGCCCAGAATTTCACTCTTGTCTGCACTGCAAAGGGAGGGAAACCAGCCCCATCGGTGAGTTGCTGCTGAAGATGTACCATGTTGCCTGCTCACCGGGGAGCTGCCTTTACAGCACACAGATCCCTGTTGTTTACAGAGGAACAGAAATTGTGTTGCATGTTATTTATTTTGTTTTTCAGTGCACAGACCAGTACTATTTATATATGCTTCCCATTGAAAGTTGTTGTTATTTGCTAAATAATAATATTGCGAGTTTAGAAGGCATATCCCTGCAGTCATTTAAAATATCTGCTGCTGCCTTCATTACAGACTGATCTGTGAGTTCTTCTTCTTCTTCTTCTTCTTTTGGCTACTCAGTTTAGAGGCACCACATTGGATCACCTGCCTCCATCTCATCCTGTCCTTAGCATCCTCTTCAGTCACACCGACCTGCTGCATGTCCTCTCTCATTGCATACAGAAACCTCCTCTGTGATCTTCCACTTTTCTTCCTTCCTGACAGCCCCATCTTTAGCACCCTGTCCAAGATATGCACTATCCGTCCCTCTGTACATGTCCAAACTGTCTCAGCCTTGCCTCTCTAACTTTGTTTCTAAACCGCTCAACCTGAGCTGGCCCTCTGATGTACTTATTTCTAATCCTGTCCCTCCTGGTCACTCCCAGTGAAAATTTTAGCATCTTCAACTCTGCCACCTCAAGCTCCGCCTCCTGTTGTTTGTTTTTTTTAGTGCAACATCTCCAAACCATACATGCTAGCAGGTTTCACAACTGTCTTGTAAATCTTCCCTTTCACTCTTGCTGGTATCCTTCTGTCACAAATTACGCCGACACTCATCTCCACCCACTCCACCTTCTTCATCTCTCTTGTACACTGTCCATTGTTTTGGATGGTTGACTCCATCAGGCATTTAAACTCATCTACCCTCACTACCGCTGCTCTTTGCATCTTCATCTTTCCACCTGTCTCCCTGTCATTCACACACTGTTTTGCTTCTACTGACTTTCATTCCTCTTTTCTCCAGTGCATACCTCCAGTCTCTATTCCACCTTCCACCTACTTTCACTACAGATCACAGTGTTGTCTGTGAACATCGTACTCCATGGAGACTATGCCTGATGTCATCTGTCAACCTGTCCATCACCATTGCAAAGAGGGGCTTCAGAGTCGATCTCCGATGTAATCCCACCCCCACCTTGAATCCATCTGTCAGTCCAGCAGCATGCTGTCTCACTGTCCTCACATGTCCTATACCACCCGCAAATACTTCTCTGCCACTCCTGACTTCCTCTCTTGGCACCCTATCATATGCTTTCTAGATCTACAAAGGACAAACTGACATGTGATTGATTACCATAAATATGTTTGGTGTGCAATGTAGCTATTTTAAAAAGGGAGATCATATTTTGGAAACAGATACATTAGTATTATTGATGGTCATGTTCAGGTTAATTATTGCAATCACTGTGGAATGATAGTGGTGATTTAATGCAGAATTATCAGTGCACACATTTAGTAACACACATGCATACAGTCAAGTGCATAGTGTATGCACTTTGTACAGTGTGCAAACGCTTCACATTGACTTTTTTCCTCAGTTTTTTCGAAGTGCAAAACAAGGTCTTACAATATCTGAAGCATATAGTCAGATGTTTGGTGGCATATGAGCTTATGGACACTGTTTGAGAGCAGTCACTTGCTGTTAGTTCCCACTGGGTCATTAATCATTGTCCATGGGTGTATGGTAATGGACACCAGACCCTGAGTGCACCTTTCTCCAGCAATTATGAGCCCAGTGAGAGGTGAATGCAAGGTGAACATGATTTCCGTCTCTCGTGTACTTCCTGGTTGATGGTGTGGTGTCTGCTGTGGTTCTTCCCTGTTGTGATTTCACAGGGAGCCCAAAGCCATTAAAGTTAAGCACTGCTGGATCCTTTTTTCTGAAGCCTACTAGAGAAAAAAGGGATCTGGCTGAGTCCCGTTGCTTTTAATTAGCTTTGTCAGTGACACAGCAAGTGCATGATTAAGTCAGTGACTTGAGATTAAACAAACAAAAAAAAAAATAGGCGGTATGATTGTTCAGCTCACTATTGATCACTATTAATGCAGACTACAGAAAGATACAATAAAGATGTTTTGACTCTCTCTCTCGATATATATATATATATATATATATATATATATATATATATATATATATATATATATATATATATATATATATGTATATATATATATATATATATATATATATATATGTGTGTGTGTGTGTGACTATAAACACAGTATTGTTTATACAGTAATGGTGACTATTGAGGTCCAGTATGCCTTCCAATGAAAAATATCTTAAAGCATTAATACATTGATGGAGGTCCTGCACGTTAATCATATGGGGAAACCTGAATCCAGTAGCATCTTAAAGATAACATCATCTCTCCTAAAACTTTGCATTGGCTCATTTTGTTTTCAAAGTGCCCTTTTAAGCAATTCTGTTTTACCACTGGGACCTTTGCCACTACAAACCTGAAAAAAAAAAATCTGTATTAGACTTTAAAAGTCCTGCACACCCACACAGGTGTTCTTAGTGATTCTGTTTGAAGCTGAGTAGAGCTACAGTGTGCTGGCAGTTAAAGTCACCAAACATTTTTTTTTTTACTTAAAATTTTAAAAAACAAAGTTTAAACTTGTTCCAGAAATGAAACAGGGGAGCCTATATTAACCAGGCACAGATTACACAAGCCCGCACAGTCCTGAGAAGAGGTTTAATTAGCCAATCTAAGTGAAAACACCTGGATGTGAGTACTATGAGAGTGAAGGGCCTTTAATGTTCCTAGTGCTCTCATGGCATGGAATATAGGGCGTTCATGTGGTGTCGGAAAAATGTGTTACTGCTTGTTAAAATTCATGCGAATGCCCCCTCAAGTATGAACAACAACTCAGAAAGGTGGTGTAACCTTTGGTCAGCAGCTTGCAGAGTTGTTGACCTCATGTATGAGGGGAAAAATGTAAATATTTTGTTCACTGTAAAAGAAGCTTTGATCAGTTATGCTAATTTAAATCATCGTGAGAGTGACCTGGCTAAGTTACTAAAAGTAAATCATTTATTTATTAACAGTAACCCCAACAGCAAGCTAGTTAAGGGTCCTTGTTAATTTTACACTCCAACTTCAAAGCACATAAAGCACAGGGTCCAAAGACTTCCCCACTCCAAAGACTTGTCCGTGCAAAGTTAATTTATTTCAAATGAATTTGTTTGTGTCAAACATAAAACTATAGGAAGAGATATACTTCCACACCTCATACAGGTTGCCTGCACAGGAAGTAATTTCAGTATTGCTTATTACCCTTAAACAGACATGGTTGTTTGGACTGGAGTAATGAAAGATATACAGCCAAGTCTGCTGATTCAAGGAACATGAGAAAGAAAACACTTTCAGCTTGGAAGGTAACATTGCCTCAGTGGGGAGTTGATCATGGCCTGTCAAAGTTGCTGTGTACTGTTATAATAAATCAAAAACCTGGCCAACCATCTCTGACAGGTTTCAAGAATAGATTTTCAAACTGCAGTCTCACTAAGCCCTTTAAAAGGTCGATTTAATCTCAAGTCCTAACTGTGGTACTTAATCAGTAAAAACAAAAAAAATAGTTTGTAAACTATATGGAAATATAAATACATAATTTCAGAAGCCGGGCTTTCCTCGATTGTTTGTCGCATATTATTTTAATATTTGATCATTATATGGTACTATATGATATGAAAAATCTTTGCATACTAAGAAGTACTTGCTTTGAAATAAAGCTAGGCTCATAGCTTCTAGATAAAAGGCTGAAAAAAGGGAAGATTACTTGAGAAAAATAACATTTTTGTTTTTAATTCATATGTTGCCTGCACATGAGGACAAATATGACATTTAAACAAGTCCATTTGTTCTATTTGTGCTATTGTCACAGGTCATGCTCCATAATAAAACCTCATTATTAGGTTTGTAAGTATTTGCTCGAGTGTTCCTGCTTTGGCCCAGTTATATGGCTGCAACTTCAAACAGCTCCATTTGCTTTTTGATGAAACTCATTTAGTCTTTGTCGGTGCTGCTGCCGGAGGCTTGTTGCAAAATGAGCTGTTGTCAGCTCTATTTTCAATGTCATATCATAGCGAGCCTGCTCTCAATAGGGACTCACAACTTACAAAGAATCTGACCAAATTGATTGAGCTGGCAATTAGCAACAGCTCGTAAATATGACCATTCAGTGGTATTTCACACACCAAAGTATCACAATCCATGGCAATATGTTCCACTTCGTTTTTGAAAGAAAAAACTTATGATTTTATTATTACTTTAGACTTGAAGACTGGGCTGCATGAGATATATTTACATAGACTTGAGATAAAACTTATTTTATACTGACTGGCGTTTCAGGCTACAAGATGCAGTCGCGTTTTATATCTTCAACCTGTTCATGGCATCATGTCCCTGGTGAACTCTGAATGTACAGAAATGCTAAAAAATATAAAATTTTAGCAGCTTTCATTCTTTATATTAATGATATGCATTTGATTATTTACACTTTCCGTAGTTGTGGAGCTGAATGTTCTACTAGCATTGGTGCACAGTGAGTGTACAGTGGGTTTTAAGACCTGAAAGCAGCCGAGGACAACACAATGAAACTGCTGAGACTGAACCATAGCAGTGAAGTGGAAGGCCAGAGAACTAAACAATGATCTGCAGCCTATTATAGAGCTCCATAAAGCTGAGCAGAGCTGCGGCTCTAAGTTATGATTCTCTCTAAGTACATCACCATGAGCGAAAAGGCCTCTCACATTGTCACATTATTTTTACATTCATTCCCACTGATACATTGTTATCATAAACACATTTTTATAGATTGTTTAAAGATTAGGCCATCTTAATGTGAATTCACTCAACGTTTATGTTCTCAGGCATCAAAACTTTTGTCCTGCCACAGACAGGTCCTCTTATGGCTAAGCAATGCTTATGGTTGCTGGTATTATATTAGAGTGAAGACTAAGACTGACTAGGAAAAATGAGAGCTCCTAATCAGCTAGACTTCCTTAGCAAACTGTAGCGTTTGCTAACTTTTTTTAGCTATGAGATTTTCAAATTGTTTCATCTCATTTTAGCAGCTGCATTTTCAAATCAACAAAACAACAGATTATAAAATAATGAAGCAACTTCAAAAGGAAAGGGAGTAGAATAGCAGGTAAGAGGAAACATTTGCATATTGTGAGGCCTTCATGAATGTGTTACATCTGCTTCTATGTGAGTTTTATGGAGAGAACAAATTTGTCTTAAAACTTCCTACCAAAGTCCTTCTAGAAAAAATAATTGTACCTCTGGGCACTTGCTTTTTGTGCAATAAAACCAAGCCTCCAGCTAAATGAACTGGGAAAGACCTGTAAAATTAATTTCTCTGGCCAATGGGATGTACTTTAGTGGATAGATAAAAATATAGTTCATTTTGCCCCAAAATCTAGTTTATTTTCATACCTCAGGTATGATTTTATTTTAGAAAGCAGGAATGATTAATATCTCTGGCTCGTGCAGTCAGAGCATATGAAAGAATGCATGCTGTGTCATGCTATGGATGTAGAGAGCCAAGCAAAAAAACCCAAAAAAAACACTGGGTGCACCTACAGCTTTACTACCATAACAATAGCTGTCTGCCACTGCACAGCTAAAAATGCTGTGAACCTCAACTGTGCACTTGCACTGAAAGAACATGATTGGTTTTATATGTTTCCTGGTTTGGCTTTTATGCAGCAGATGATTAGCTCTTTGAGTGGCAGGATAACCTCCTTCCTTGACATTAAGAATTTCTTCAACGCATTTCTGTTCAGGATTCTTTGAGTGCCATGTCACTACATTATCATATCACTGTCATACCCTACAGAATAGTGTATGTGCGCATGTGGTTATGCTTTTCCACTGTTCCGCTCCAACCACAGGTACAAGCACCATATGTCAGCTCAGCATGCACTTCTTATCACTGTGTAGATGAACCCCGTGTACTTTTATAGACTATTCAATACAAAATGTCTTTTGTCCTAGGCAGACATAGCTTTGTATTTGCTTTGATAAATTTTGTTTGGCTCTCTTAAAGAAACGAAAAACTCCCTGTTGCTATGCAACATCCTTTTACATCCTTTCAGCATCCAGCATAATGTCTGATACTTGACTCTGGCTTAGCATAGAAATTTGAAAGTGCTGAACTTCATCCAATATACTGTTGCAAGTCTTGTTATACCAGACAGTTTCATAAGGCTCCTACTGTTCCTTCATCTGGCTGACTATGTTCTTTTTTATTGGTTCTTTAACTGCCATATTAGAACTGAAAAAATATGCAAATGTGGGCAATAAGTTAAACTTTTTTTTCTTTTCTGTGTGATGTAGAATGTGCTAGTTTAGATGTTGTACATTTTCCATGGCATTAGTGGTTAATGGGCAATGCCATATTAGCAAACATATTACCCCTGCAGACTTATTAGAAATGCTAGGCAAGTATGCGACTGTGTATTATCTAATATGCTATAGTTCACAGTAATAAACTAATAATAAACAATATTTACATTTTACTGCACACATTTTACTTATTTAAAGCTCTCCAATGTCTGGAAGTTCATACTTTTTTTTTTTTTAAAAACCTGTCTCCTCTCACCACTTTTTGGAGACACCCAACACATTCCCCTACTGCAGCTTTGAGGGGGCTGAATATAATGGACCGCATGAGTTAAGTGTCAGCCATTATGTTTCAAGATCTGTCTGCATCTGAAGCACTGAAGCAAGCTGGTGACATATCAATAATAGCTTCCCAGTGCCACTATTAGAACATCCTCACAGCACAAGCAAGCACTGATTGAAAAGAGGAAAGATAATGACAGTTAATAAGAAGGAAAGCTGATTAAGCCATGGCCAGGATCTCTCTCGCTGCATCTCTGCTCATTCTCCCCCTGTTTCGCTTGCTTCTGCTCTCCCATTGAATCATTCTGTCACTATGAAAATTACTGCCTTGTCCTTTTGGCACTGCCATGATTAATTGCAGCAACATGAAGGTGTATATGGACCAGTGCATTATTGTTACATTTTTGAAAAGGTTTTGAATTCGTGATGTTAGTGAGGTGGGGGCATTTTGGCAGTGAACAGAGTGCAGGTGCTCTCATCACAGTCTATTCACAGGGGAATGCAAACCCCTTCTTATGCCACTCATTACTGTCTTGGCATTGTATATGGGCTCAGAATTACATATCTCTACTTTTTCTGTGTTAATTCATTTTCGGAATGAAGTAAGTGGTTTGTGTCTGGTTTCATTGTTTGCATATATTGAACTATGAAGTATTTGGGGATTTATAACTGAGCCATGATTGATAATCACTTTATTCCGTGCAGTAGCACTGCAATAGAATAATAGAACCACAATGCCAAAAGCACTCAAAAATCCTCTTTTACATGAGAGTGAACATTCCAGTCCAGGTCCTAGGGCAGCAAAATGCAAAATGCATTATATAAGCCGCTGCCGTGATTAGAGACTGTAATATTGCACCTTATCTCCTACGTGATACTACTGATGTACCTTGTTTTATTATTTCCCGACGACAATAGGTTTGGAAATCAAGCCATCCTAAAAGACAAGACATTTTCTGTTGTGTGACAAGCTACTGACCGATAACAATTTTTATTTGAATACCAAAAATAAGTGTTTTAATCAGAACACACACAATGCCGTGAAAGGCGATTCTTCTAAAGCGGCACCCAGCAGAAGTGCCCGTGTCATTTTCTGAAGCGTTATCATCTTTTTGGAGACATGCGTCACAATGAGAGACACCCTCGGTGTTATTTTGGCTGCTTTATAATCACATGTAGAAAATTAATCAGTGTTTGCTCTCTCATTTGTACAGAATGAAAGAAGTGATGTGCTTTCCATTATCTGTGCCTGTCAAACAAGGAAATGTGGGAAATGGGATTCTTAGCAAATTAGTAGGTAGCTTAAAGAAAAATAGACCAAGACAGCAGTGATGACAGATGTCATCTTAATTGTGCATAGATTTTAAGATGAATCCATTGATTCAAATTAATGTTTACAAAGACACGGGGGTCCTGTTAGCTTATTTTGTTGCCGCACACCTCATGCAAGGACCTCTGTCACATGTCTCTTTCCTCCTGCGTACATTCAGAAATGCCATGAAATTAATTTCAGAGAACAATTTACAGGATGTCAAATATTGTTTGGCCTTGCAAAAGTTTATTCCACTCTTACAGATTATTTTAATCCTAAATCAGATTTGTTAAGTATGTGATGTCTTACGAGTTAGTTTTAAACTATTCAGTAATACAGTGAAACTTCTCACACATATTTATATGTGCAGAATGTTGTTAAAGCTTGCACAGTCTAATAATTTGCATCAAATAATCACATAGCATGGCTCAGTAAATCAGGCATAAGTAATGCAGAAGTAGTAAGTAAGAAAGCCTCTAATCGTTTAGACAGCCTAACAAATAATCTAAAATGACATGTGTCACTTAGCTCTTCTAAGACTCCAATATCTAATATGTCTGTTTATAACTGCATCTGCAGTGTTTCCGTATCCACATTCCACTGTATATGTGATCTGCTGTTAATGGAAGTGGAAAGGAGCAGAACTGCAGAATAATGAAACAGAAATAGAACTTTAGTTTCTCCCTGCAGCTACATTTGTGTCATTCATTTTATTCATGTCTTTGATGAAACATCCATTCATTCCTTTTCTTTTAACTAAACCAGACAGGTGACAAAAAAATCTTTAGTCACAGTGAGATTACTATGAATCGGCAAACTGTTGCTTGATATTTTGCTGGAGGTAACACCTCAATAGTGTATTATTTCCGACTTGTCGAGAGCTGACGCAATACGGGGCTCAGTGCACCCTGTTAAGTCATTCAGAAATGTAATCAATATTTCTTTTATGCCTATCAATGAACTTGTCTGTTAATGTTTACGGAAACAAATCAGTTATCTAGGCTTACTGAATTAATTCCCCATTATACCAATCTATAGCCAACACAGGTGTTGTTGTGTACCCACACCATTTTGTCCAACAAAAGCTAGAGAACAGGTGCATAGATCTTTCTAATCCGCATTGCTCTCCCTCCACCTGCTGTGATAATTAATGAGGTGTTGCAGTACACATTGACAAAAGCTTCTTTTCTGCGCAAGTTGTTGAGTAGCTGTAGGAATTAGCAGCAGATGCAGTAGGGTCACTGTGGATAAGGCTGATGTTTCTACTTCCCATTGTGCTATTGAAGTTTAAGCTCTCAGCACATGAAGTAAGTGCAGATGAAAGTTGAGAGATGCTGAAGATTGGTAGGAAAAAAATGGTGGAGGAATAAGTGTTAATCACTGGAATATATTTCAGTTTGCCTTATATGCGGTTTATTATCAAATCAATGCAAGTTCTTAAAAACATTATTTTGTGTGCGGACACATTTGTTGAGCTAAGGTGTAAGCTTACATGGCATGAACATTGTATAAGTGGAATGGAATATAGTATGTTGTTCCCTTTCTATGTGCAGATGTACAGGTGCTATTTTTGTAGATGTAAACCGGCAGAATTCATCCAACAGTGATCTTGAAAGAAGACTCACAACATCCATTTTCAGTTCAACAAATTTTTTTCTGTAACAAATGCAGTACCAGACAAAGGTTGGGACACACTTGCACATTCATATGGAAGGAAGGAAGGAAGGAAGGAAGGAAGGAAGGAAGGAAGGAAGAAGCCTTATTTGAGTCGATCTCTGTACTGGAGGTGCTGTGCAGGTAGATGGGGCCACACACTAATTCAGAGTGAATAGGAAGTTGATTAGGTGAAGGAGTGGTTAAAGGGTTTGTTTTTTATTATTGTTATTATTTTTGGTACTGACAACAACCAGTAGTGCTGAGTGCCTTTGAGCAAGGTCTCCTCTGCATTAGAAAGTGTATTAGAGTTGGCTATAAATACCAGAAAACTGCCCAGCAGCACAACTCAGCTCATAATGACATTTACTCTGTCCTGTAGGGCTGACAGAGACAGCATCATCAATCAGTAATTTAAAACTAAAGTTGGTGTAAAAATGAAGTGAATGTGACTCAGAAGGGTATGTCTGTTTAAAAGCATATCTCTTTGTTTGTAAACAAACAAATAGATATGTGTGAATATTTTAATATCTAATTTGAAATCTGCGACTTTTATACTAAAAACTAAAGTTTGTGGTAACTTTGTGTTACAGTTTGACAGTAATGTAGTAATAGTAGGGTAATATGGTAGAAACAACAAGGTAATAATATGGAACTAGCAAGTTATTAGCACTTAATTACCAAAGTAATATCCAAGTAATTATCTTGTATCAAAATTATTGCAGTAAGGTGGAAATAACAAATGCTATGTAGGACACAAGCCAATTAATAATAGTATAGTAATATATTGGTAACAATACGTAAACTGATAGCCATAAAATGGTAATATCTGTGCATTAGAATGTTAAAATGCTGACTTATGGTAGTAACCTCATAAACATAAGGTAAAATTGTTATATGCTTTATGATATTAGGATACTGTTACTGCATTATAATGCTGTAATTAATCCTACCTTATGTACCCAGCATTCTTCTTTGTTTAAAGGTATCAGTGTAAATATTATGTTGTGGCTTATTACATCAAAGAATGTGTAGTATTCTATGTCTAATAACCAGGAGTCAGGACTGTAAAAAACAAAGGTGTCTATTTCCAGTCCTGATTACCTTTAAACAAAGAAGAATGCTGGGTACATATTAGTAACCTATTAAAGCAAACTCTTAAGAAGTGTAACGATTACCTGGAAATGTGCACTAGTTTGTGTGTGTGTGTGTGTGTGTGTGCGTGTGTGTGTGTGTGTGCGTGTGTGTGTGTGTGTGTGTGTGTGCTTGTTTCTCATTTGTATATTCTTAATAATGTTGACACAATGGGGATGGGAAACATAGAGTACAGTACTCTCACTTTAAATGTAAATAGTTCTTTTCAATGAGTCATACAATGTAATGCTGTGATGTATTAGAAATGTAGGCTGGTAAATTAGTCCAAGAGATAGCTGCACGCATGTATGTACCATCTCTGTTCAAAACACACATACAAGGCAAAGAAATATAGCTTTAAAAATAATTCTTTGGACTTTGAAAAACTACTTTCAAATGACCAAAGGTCCCCCAAAGAACTATGGATTAAAATTTCTACTCATTAAAAGCACAAAAAACACCGCAGGCAGTAACTGCACAACCTTGTTTCAATGCTAATATCTGGAGGTTATGTGCAGAAATGGGAGTATCTCTGTGTCGTGAGATAAGGCAGCTAGAGAAGTTATGTGACTCATGAAATGCTAAGGAAATGCTAATATTTAGGGAAATCCCTGACTGCAGCACTAGCTGCCGCAGTATGACATAGGAAATGAGCTCATTTTCAAAAGTCTTAAAACTGCTTTAATCTATATATTAAACAATCAAGAAAGGAATGATACAAGAATGTGGATGGTGCTGGTTATACTGATAAACCACAGAGAACAGGGAGCTTAGAGAATATTTTCACATTTTATGCTCAGTGTAAAATTTACCGTGTGGGTTCTCTCTTCTGTTAATCTTTCCTGTCGATCTCTTAATCCCACTGTATGCTGCCTTCCCAGCCTGAAACAGCCAGCAGACAGAGTAAGCAATAGGCTGTAACCATTTAGCTGCATTAAGCAGGTGAAATGACAAATATTGCCCTCACTACTTGTTGACACCAAAACAGAACTAAAATGAGAATCGGTGTTGAAATTAATACGTTCAATATTGTGTTTACCGCGCAGCTTGTTATGATGCCTCGCAATGACCACACATTCTATTAAGGCAAAATTGGAGTCGTGCATTGTTGTGTTCCCTTCTGCTAAAGATAAAGTATCTAGTTAAATATGTCCATTTTTTCTTCTTTTTTGCTCTCCTCTCCATCTGTTTTTCTCTTTCGATGCTTCTCTATATCAGGTGTACTTTAAGCGAGATGGTGAGCTGATAGAGGTGATCTCCTACACTCAACCATCCACCAGTGACCAGGGAAGCAGCTCAGCAGGGGTCAGAGGAGCCAGGCCACTGATCAGCAGGGACCTTGATGACACTAAGTTACAGCGGTCCCTTTCCCTTCTGGACCCCGAAGGACGATCGGCCCATTTGTACACAGAGAGTCCCCAACGTGTCCACACTCATGGGCAACAGGCCTACGAGCCCAGCCCCGCAACAGAGGTCATTCCAGAGACAGTAGTGAGCCGAGAGTTCCCCGCTGGGTACATAGCACGGACCCACTCTACTACTTTAGTCACACTCACATCCCCCAGAGTGATGGCTCTGTAGTGGTACAGGCCCGACTCACTTGGACCCTCAACCCTCAGTTAGATAATGATGCCCTATTCAGCTGTGAAGTGAAGCATCCAGCACTGTCCATGCCCATGCAGACAGAGGTCACTCTAGGTGAGTAAGCTGCTGTCTAACGCATTGTTTTTGCATGCTGTGCTTATTCCCAAACAGACCTTTTGCTCATCTGTCCCCTTTACCTCGTCCCACCCCAGCCACCCAAAGCACCGCAAGACATGCACTCTTTTCTCATTTCTCTTCCCTTTTAATCTCCTGCTGTCTCCTTGTATCCCCTTGCCACACTTGGGAACCGACCGGGCCTCCTTACGTCTTCCTTGCAAATGTACTCAGAACAACACTGATTTTCATTTGATGCTGCTTAATTGTGTTACAGCTGAGCAGATTGCAAGTTTAGCACCAAATGCAAAACTCACAGTGAATGACAGGGCAATTCATCGAGCTGTCTGTTGCTAGATTGAGTTAACTCAGTAGCGTTATTGAAAAAGTCAGCCTGAATTAGAGAAGTCAGATGAGAATTTAGACACACTGACCAGTGTTATATTACAGAAAAGACACTGTCAGAGATGTGTCCTTCTCTGAACCTCAGTGAAAACCTCCTTTAAGCTCTTTAGTAATATGGTATAATCTGTCAAACACAGCGATAATGTCATTCCATCTAAAGGAGAAATACACAGTGGCCTCGGGATTATTATTGTTTGTTCATCTGCAAACGATCAAAGCAGATGGAATAGCTATACAAATACTGAGCTCAGAAAACAGGAGTCATACTTTAAAGGAAAACTTTAAGTTTAAATTAAGTTTTAATAGCATCTGATCAGAGACACATACTCTCTCTTTTTTTTTTTTAAATTCCAAAACAAAGATGGCTTCCAGCACATCCAATTAACACTTCAAAGGCAGTATGTTGGCATCACACTCCTGGATAGAAGCCAGGCAATCCTAACATGATAAACAGAGACAATGTCTTCCATGAAAAGTTAGCGGTGGTTGAAGGCAAAAAAAAAAAAAAAAGCTCTGATTGAGGAGACTGTGTGGCTGGCTTAGTATTTCAATGTCACATCATCACCTTTTATTTGATTTTCATTTGATTTTCATTTAATTAAAAGTCCCCATTTTTAGTGCTGGTGACCAACAGTGGTTACAACTACAGTAAATACTTACTGTAGAGAATGCATTTAGAAATTAATTACTAACTCAAATGTGGAAAATATAATACAGCATATCAAGATGTTTTGAATTTTACAAATATTCTGTTGATGCTGACTGAATAATAAATAAATAAAAACTAAAGACTTAATGGTTAACTGAAACTGAAAGGTTTAGTGTTGGGGATTGGGACATAGGAATCAAATAGGGAACAAGCTGAAGTTAGGTGAGTTTAAATCAAAATTGTAGTCATTGATATTATTTAGATTTATAAAGTAAAACATCTGTATTGGGTCATAAAGTTGGTTTTTCATATATGAATGGCACATGTTATTTTGTTTGTTTGAGAGAGAATTTACAGCAACTTTTGCAGTCGGTACCACAAGTGTAAAAACCGACCTACAACTGACAATAGGCAGTGTCTCATGAAATAAAAAGCATAATAAGCCCAGCTAAATGTTTATGGTTCCCTTTTTTATTGGAGGACAAGGTTTGCCTTTTGCATACTGCGAGTAAAGCAGAGGTCTGGCTGCATTTAAGAGAGAGGTAGCTGCTGAGCAGGAGCATCGTTCATCTACTTTATCTACTTGTGACTTAGTAGGTATAGGAGTGGTAAAATACACAGTTATATTAACAATCTTTTAAAAATTTCTCTGGCTTTTCGAAGATTTTTTAGTATTTACTGTATCAAAGTGGGAAGGTTGCTACCATGTTCCCTTCCTCCTGCAACAAAACAGGGTTAGAAGGCGAGTAAAAATGTAGGCTTTCATGAACAGTTTGGAAAGCCACAGGCTTTCATTTGAGCCTGCCAAAAATTGTATGAAGGCACTAGTAATGGACTTCCTTGAAATATTCAAGTCATACAAGTGTGTTGTTATTCATGAATAGCACACTTGTATGAAAAAACACTAGTCATATATGATAATAACCATAATAATTAATTTTATATATATATACAGCAATTTGATATCTTCAGTCTCCCTCTCCCTCTCTCTTTTAATTGTTATCTAACAGATTATTGCTTAGGAAAAAAGTTTTTGAATTTAGGGGCGATTTTAGGTTTAGTTTTATTTCTTCACATCTTGTGTGCCAAGAAAAGCTTATGCCAGATTCCATATGTGTATGTGGGTAAATAGGCTGAATCTGCAGGGTCTCAATTAGAGGAGATGGGAGCATTCTTTTTAGACAAAAATCATGAGCAAAAAAGAAAAATTCTCTTGACAGGAACCTAAAGCTACTCATAAATATATACTTATTTTTTTTTTAGGTTAGGCACGTTTCTCTGAGCAACTGTTACCTGAACCTGAGTATATGATCAATTAATTAGTTGTGGACTGATCTCAGTTGCATATTTATACACCTTTTGGTAGACATGTGAGTATGCATGGCTGCAAGATAGTGTATATAGTCAGTTTACTGCTTGTATTAAATTGACTCAATTTAATACAAGTTATTAATACAAGTTTTTAAAGGGCTGTTTCACCTATTGGCATCTATTGTGGTTCTTTTAACAATGGAGGTCCAAGGAACAAAGAAATAATATAGGTTATACCAGTCTTTGACATTCTATTTATATCAATTTATTGATGGTTTTGAACTTTTAATGGAAATCACTGATATTGAGAAAAATATGAAATAATACCAGCCAAATCCCTGAAGAGGATCCATTGTCTGACAAAGCCCTTTGGCCCTTATTTAAAAAACCAATTGTTACGACTGGCATTGTCACTTTTTCAAATTGGAATTTCTCATACCGCAAAATTGTCTTTTAAAATGTAATAACTGTCACCCTCATCTCCCAAGTGAATAGAAATATAGTACATCACTTGCTAGTGGGAGACAGGCGGCATCAGTTGAAGGTATA
>JAMQGT020013289.1:0-10228 GCA_024447675.2 Pterophyllum scalare
GGAAAAGGGTGGAGTGCCCTCTCCGGCTCAGGGACAAGTTCTTGCCTCAAGTGGAGGAGTTAGAGTATCTCAGGGTCTTGTTCACGAGTGACGGAAGAAGGGAGCGGGAGATCGACAGACAGATCGGGGCTGCTTCTGCAGTGAAGAGGGAGCTTAGTGTAAAAGCGAAGCTCTCGATTTACCGGTCAATCTATATTCCTACCCTCACCTATGGTCACGAGCTTTGGGTAGTGACCAAAAGAATAAGATTGTGAATAGAAGCGGCAGAAATTAGTTTCCTTCGAAGGGTGGCTGGCCTCTCCCTTAGAGATAAGGTGAGGAGTGCGGCCATTCGGGAGGGGCTCAGAGTAGAGCCGTTGCTCCTCCACATCGAGAGGAGCCAGTTGAGGTGGCTCGGGCATCTGATTAGGATGCCTCCTGGCCGCCTCTTGGGTGAGGTGTTCCGGGCATGTCCCACCGGGAGGAGGCCCCATGGTAGACCCAGGGAACGCCTTGGGGTCCCTCTGGATGAGCTGGAGGAGGTGGCTGGGGAGAGGAAAGCCTGGGCTTCTCTGCTTAGGCTCCTGCCCCCGCGACCCAGCCCCAGATAAGCGGAAGAGAATGGATGGATGGATGGAAGTTGAAGTGAACACCTGTCTCAGCCTGCTTTGCTTGAGCTTTCTGATGTGACAGCCACACCATCCTATGTGGAAAACTAAGGAAAATGCACAATATGGGCACAAAAGGGTCTTATATAATTTAGCTAATTTGTGAAGCTGTTACATGTTTAAATTGCATTTAATTATAGCCTTAATCTTATTTAAGATACAGATTTTCCAGAATTTTAAACATTTAATCATGACCTGAATTTCCTGAATTATATGATTGAACAATGGCGCATTTGCCATTGACTTTTTGTTTGCTCTGTGAGGTCTAAGGCCTGATTTAGACTTCTGAGTCAGGTTTTTTGGGGCTTACATACATAACCAGATGTGGTAATCACAATCCTTGTGGGCTGTGTCGACCCGACATTTAGTTAGATTTCTTGAGAGGTGCACATCGTGTTACATCATAGGTTACCACTTAGGGTTCAGAGGGGATTTCCAGTTATGTACAGAGACCCTGCAAAGACCAGATGCAGAAGTTGTCACAAATGATGACCCCAACTACAACCCAGAGTTTTGGAGAAGAGCACAAAGAACTTTTTTTTTGTTGTTGTTTTTGTTTCGGAAAAAATGTAAATACTTAGTCATGGTGTCACTTGAAATGATTTAGCTTTTGTCCCATGATTGCTGTGTTTGAGAGAGCAATTAAAAAAAAAACATTCTGAGAGTATTTGGTTAAGGGGCATCCACACAGGAACCGACTAGCAGCGACATGGTAATCAGGAATTCAGTGATATTCTACAAGTACAAGCAATGACAGTTAACATAACCACTGGCCAAGTGAAGTGGGCGGGCCCTAAGTTAAACTTTAATAAATTTATTGGTGAGCAGTTGGAGTGACTACCAATGAAAATGACAGATAATGCATATTGACATATGACAGCGTGGTAATTACATTAGTTGGTTACCTTGTCAACTGGAGCCTGGAACGTCCACTAGCGACTGGTCGGCAACTAAGCAATGCACAGTGAGTGAATCGCTTCCCGTGTAGATGCCTCTTCACTAGGGTCATCGCTAGGGATCACTTAGAACTCATAGGGTTAAATTTTACTTCTTGAATTTAATCTGAGTAACGCTACTTTCCATCTGTCACCTTTAACCCTCCTTTAACTTTAACCAAGTAGTAGCGCTGCATGTTTTTGCAAATGAAATGTTAGACCCTCATCTGTGTTTTCTTTGGGAAACACTGTTATGCATTCTTTATTTTAAATGCCTCAGCAATGTTTTCTTGTGGCTTCCTATAAGGTGCTGCTCTTCTGCGCTCACGGGTTTCACAGTAAACAAACTTTCCTCTACTAGTTTAAGAGCCTGCTGTTTGTGTGATTTTACTGCAGATTGAACTTTACCATTACATGCACTCAGTTCTGATTACTTTCGAAGAACTGTGGCTGAAGGTCTTGGCCGAGTAAAGAAACATGTCATCTCTTATTTGCTCCACATCCAGATGCTTTCAGATGTTTGTTGTGCTACTGAAAGAGTAACAATCAGCTTCAATCCATCATCCTGCTCCATGTCTGTTTCCATGTGCTGTCTTTGAGTTTGACCTACATTACATGCTCATTAGGAGCAGATGTTATTTTATTTAAGTTTTGCTGTCTTTTACGTCCTCTTAAGGAAAATCAAATGACACATAGGTGCCTTACATATGGTGATAATGAACTGAATCATTTTAAATCAATAATTCTACAGTACTGTCTGTAGTTGCTGAGGTTTTTGAAGTCTGAGATCTGTTCCTGGCCTAGTTTCTTCCCTGTGGGCTGTTTGGATATGAAAGTAACCAAGAGATTAAAGCACTTAATCCTTAAGACTTCTATTCCCTTGCCAGGATCCGTGTATCTGTACAGAGAACTCTAACATGAACTTGTTTGTTGCTTCACTTAACACTTTTATTAATGTTGGATTTAAGAAGGACAAGACTGTTGAGTTCAGGGGATACTTTTACAGTCTGATATTTCCTATTGATATGACTTTAATCCATCATTTTCAGAAAGTTCAACGTGGGGTCTCAGTAAAGGCTAATATGCAGCGGAGGGAATTAATTCAATCCCCAGACTTGAGAATGCATTCATTTCTTGTCTGTGTGCGTCTGTTGCCACTGAGTCATATTATAAAAGGAGTGTAAATTGATTTTCATGGATCTCACAGGTCACTGTGGCCAGATAAAAGCTTTAGCTTGAAGCTAATGTAGCTAGAAAACACTCAATAGCATGTGCTGTCTTTGACGTGCTGCAATAATCTGCTCTCACTAGTGCTTGGCAAATGCAATGCATGAGGAAGACAGAAAATGGCACTGGCTGGAAAGGCTGCAAAGGGTCTTTATTGGTGTAAAATGTAATATTTGAAACTGAGCTGCAGGGCTGAAAAACAAGGGCATTCATTCATTGTAATCTAACCCATGATTTTGTAATGATTGTATCTACGCATTAGCACCTTTTGCCAAATCATGACATGTTTTTTCAGCATGAAATTTAAAATGTTTTAGTTTTTTTTTTTTTTAAAGAAAATGTTACCCAAAAAGGAGTTTAGAGTGAGAATTTGTCGTAGCTTTGGATTAATCCACATTCAGTGTGCTCAGTGAGTAAGCAGTGTGATACGGACTGTATAATGGTAATGATGAATGTGTCACCCACTTCAAAGCTGTGGGTCATTATTGTGGTTATTCTTTAGTGTCAAGCTTTGGCTAAAGAGACAACACTTGCTAGCTACATTCATTAATTTTTGGTAATTGACTGCCTTATTCTTAAAATCATTGAAACCATTATGATGACACATAAAAGAAAATACTGCAGCTTTTGGCTGAGAGTACTCCTTGCCTAAAAAGTTTAATACTTCTGTGGCTCAGTTTCCCAGACATGGATTAAGCCCAGCTCTAGCCCATGAACTTTTTTTTTTTTTTTTTGAAGTGGAGGTCGTTATTAATCCATGTCTGGGAAACCTGCTGTATATGTAGCAATATGATGTACTGGGTAACGATTGCACCAGTTAAACAGTAGTGGATTAACTTTGTTGCATGTTAGCTAAGGGTAGCATTTGGCTGAGAGTACTGCTGCTAACTTGGTTGTGTTGTGGATATAATCCCTGTTGTTGCAGCAGTATGGATTTGCATGATCCTTGTACACGAAGAAGAAATTGATGCAGGCAAACACAGCGTCCTTTGTCATATCCCCACCAGTTGGCTTGAATTAACATACCCACCTGTCTCAGACACGATAATGTCCACGATTATGTGTACGCAGCTTATTCTCAGCTGCCAGGGCCAGTTAACACACACTAAACTAAACACAAACTAAGAAGTGATGCGCTACCCATTAAGAAGCAGACTTTTAATTCTATTTTTTTTATTTGTTGTGTAGCTTTATGCCAGTATATAGAAGCTACTAAATTCAGAGATGGGGCCAGAGGAAAACTGGCAAGGGGAAATGAAGGTAACCCTCCCACCACACACACTTCTCTACCTCCTAACTTAAGTTCGGCTTTAACCCCTTCAGCATTAAACCTGGCACACTTTATTTTCTCCTCTTTTGTTGCTGCAAAGCTGTGTTATTTTCTGTACAGGTATGGGGACATGTCTTTTCTGTTTTGCACACTTTTGATTTCTCTTTTTCCCTCCTCCGTTCCCCGCACCTCCTTCAGCAGCAGCTGAACAGCGAACTGATGTTTGACAATCACTGCTTCTGTGTCTCACACACACATACAAATTCAGTGCTGCCTGCACTGCCATTGCTTGGTCAATGTTTACTCTCCCCCTATGCTCTGAATCACTTTTCAGTACTGCCTTGGTATGTGCATCACTTCTGCTTAGCTGTAGTTTTGAATCAACTCAATTTGTGCTTCTATGACTGATTATTTTCCGTGTCCCTCTGTATTGCCAATAAAGCTCTCAGTAAGCATCGAGATCCATTAAAGTTGGCTATATTTCATTACTTTAATGATCTAATTTGAATTATCAGATGCTGCTGTTTGAGTATATTTTTCTGTTTACTTTCTACAGCAGGATGCTGGCAGCTTTATATGATGCAATACAATTTTCCTCTCAAGACAAATATGCTAATGTGCTCTTTCCTCCGGAGCTGCAGCTGACATTTTTAAGCCAACTGTTCTGCTCATGCATCTGCAAACGTGTCTTAACTGTTTGTCTCCTGTTTGTTTGTTTGTTTTGTTCTGCACTCTCTCTGTTTGTTTGACTTTCAGGTGAGAATTTTGAGCAGAGTCCACTGCGGAGAACCTTTAAATCCAAAGTCCTAGCACATTATCCAGACAATGTCGAGTGGAATCCTTTTGACCAGGATGCAGTTGGCATGGTATGATCCTGACACGACTCGGACATAAGAACCAGTACATCCTACATATTAAATATTTTGGTGCCCACCAACGAGGTTTTGGCTTTCCACCAAAGGGAAGTCACCAGGATTGTGATAAAAAATATTTATAACCATTTTTAAATCACTTTTTAAAAAATTAATCAAGGTTCAAATTTATTTTTGTTTATGAAATGGCTGTAAATAACAAACAAAACATAGACTTCCTCCCAGAGTCTCTAAAACTCAGAAATTAAAACATATCTTGTCTGTTTGATCTGCAGGCAATAATTTGAATCTATCCAGCTCAAGTTCCTGTCTCTATGATAAGCCCTTTGTCTTTTCTCAGCCCTTTGAATCCTCTCCTGTATATCCTTTCACAGCTCTGTATGCCAAAGGGTCTGTCGTTCAGGACACAGATGGACTCTCGGGAGCCTCAGTTCCATTCTTTTATCATCACCAGAGAGGATGGCTCTCGGACCTATGGCTTTGCCCTTACCTTCTTCGAGGAGGTGACCAGTAAGCAGATCTGCAGTGCCATGCAGACTCTTTACCACATGCACAACGCAGAGCAGTATGATATCTTGCACACTCCCACCTCCCCACAAGGACCGGAGGACCAGAGACACCAACACACCCCATCTCGTCCCATGCTCCATGCAGCCCCCGCCATCTCTCGTCTGCAGCGATTCAACTCGTATGACATCAGCCGAGACACTCTGTTCGTGTCAAAGTGCATCTGCCTGATAACACCCATGGCCTTCGCTCAGGCCTGCAGGAAAGTGCTGCAGCAGCTTCATCAGGCTGTCACTTCCCCACAGCCCCCACCCCTTCCCCTGGAGAGCTACATCTTTAACATCCTCTATGAGGTTCCCTTGCCACCTGCTGGGCGGTCCTCAAGTTCTGGGGGTCTACGGGCCTGTGGTGTGCCAGAGGCCAAGCACATCAGAGCTGCCACTCTTTGACTTTGCCATCAGTGAAATGTTTAATCTGCTGGGGGTGGAGAATGTTCTTCAGCTGTTCACATGTGCCCTGCTTGAGATGCAGATACTACTCTACTCGCAGCGTAAGTAGCTGGTTTGCTGGTCTAAACATTTGTAACCTTCATTAGCTATGTACATAAGCATCTATGTCATATTGAAAACATCTGAAACACAAATACAGTAGTCAGGCTGGAATTTAACACTGGTTAGTACAGTTCATTAAAGTTGGACACATTTTCTTAATAGCTGAAAGGACAAACACATTGTAAATGATCTGAAACATCTGTTTCTTTGAGAGTGGTGAGGTCATGTGATTCTGTTAGTAAAGCTTGTCTCAAGAGATCTCTCTGGAGCTGGGGGACATATCAATGTCAT
This sequence comes from Pterophyllum scalare, assembly GCA_024447675.2. Taxonomy (NCBI): domain Eukaryota; kingdom Metazoa; phylum Chordata; class Actinopteri; order Cichliformes; family Cichlidae; genus Pterophyllum; species Pterophyllum scalare. The sequence continues at coordinate 6,301 of JAMQGT020013289.1, forward strand.
CCCATGAGACTAGATATTATCTGGGGAGCTGGAACAGTGGTTTCTGGTTTATGCATTTTTGCACAGAGGAAACTGAAGGCTTAGGTTGCTAATTGTACAAAAATGTTGGTACATTGTAGATATGTAGTCTCATCATATCATCATTATTAGTTACAGGAAGAATGTGGTCTAATACGGCCTGTGGTCATCTTGATCAGAACTAGTTTGTACAATGTATTTTCCAGGTCTGAAATCAGATTTGTTTCCACTCCAAACAGCTGACTGTTGTTCGGACAGTGTTCCTGAAAAATGTTTGGACTTTCCTGGTTCCCAGTTTTACATCTGGTTATTCACATTTAAAAGTGTAAGAATTTTTTGATAGAAATGGAGGGAGTAGGGGCTTGTTTGAGAGTGAAATTTGCAAACTTTTAGAAGCCATGCTCAGCTCTCTCACCTTAGTTTCAGGGTGATCTGATGCTGGGCATCCTTTTTTTGTTTTTGTTTTTTTCTTCCCCTAAGCAGATTATACGGTCTCCTCCAGGAAAAGTTTAATTCAGAATCTTGTGCTGTTATGTTGTGGTTGCTTAGTTTAATAAAATACCAGGGCTTCTTAAGCCATCTTCAGTGGCACTAAAAATGAATTTCCAGTTCTCTGTGCTTTATCTGTTCAATAAAATCCATAATGATCATCTGACATTTAATTACCTAGCATCTGTTGACTAGAAAGACCTTTTAGCAGACTGAAAATGTAGAGAGCTCAACTCCTGTTAGGAGTAACTGTTCATTCTTATTAACCTTTGCCAAGCAGAAGTAGTTTTTGTTCAATGTCCACCATTTAAAGAGTGTGTGTGTGTATATGTGTGTATGTGCACAGAGAAACTAGGTGATCCCTTAAGAATGCTGGATCTGATGTTCTGATGGGATTCATTACAATGGCAAGTGAAAGCAAATGGTTTAAAAAACTGCAGGGCCCACAGGAGGGAGAAGCTTTTAATGGGAAAAGCTGTGGTGTTGCTAGGCGACCTGGAGACAGGGAGGAGAGCAGTGATGCAGGATGATTACTATTGGTTGGAAGTGACATCATGCCTCTTTTCAACCCCATGAGGCTCATCACTGCAGAACATGTGAAGGGTGTTGTGGAGAGTTAAGCCTTGGCAATCTGCCACTGAGGAAGAGCTGTGGGATTTTTAAGAAGGGACTCCACACACTTAAACCCACACACCGAGGCGGGGGATGCTCTGCAAATATGATGACAGTGTGTGGCATGTGCTAAAAATAACACTGGAATTCTGATTAAAGGAAAAAAGAAAAAAAAAAAACAGCGCCGATAGCATCTTTTCAACAGAGCCATAAAGGACAAGATGCTTCAAAGGCAGTCTGCTCCTTTTCCTGTCCTTCTCAGCCAGTAACACTACTCTGTGTATTATTGCTACAATTAAGACAGTACTTCTTATTATTTCTTGGGAATTTTCTGACATGTGGTGACTGTAGTTGAGTGTGAAGGACAGATGATGTTAGGTGGACAAGTGTTAAGAAGATGTGCAAATGTGCGTATGAACTACTGAGATGGAAATTAGGGTGGTTGTGGCTCAGGAGGTAGATTAGGTCATCTGCTAATTGGAAGGCTGTTGGATACATCTCCAGATCCTACAGTCATCATGTCGAAGTGTCCTTGGAGAAGGTGCTGAACCCCAATTTGCTTAAAGCCATAAAGTAAAGCATTGTATGAATGTTTGTGTAAATGGGTGAATGTTGCAGACAGTAAGAAAGTGCTTTGAGTGCCCACTGAGAGTTGAAAAGCCCTATCTAAGTACCAGCCCATTTACTATTTACCAAATCAAGTTTAAAAACACAAATATGAAGCAGTACCTCTGTCTGCTTATAAGGCTGCAGCATTAGGATACATAATCAAACTGGTCAAATAATCATTAAAGAATGGCAATATTCCAATTTATCTTTAGGATTCCCACATTAGTCAATGGCTTAAGTTTAGACTTTACTCTTCCTGTTGCAATATCACTTCATCTTATAATGTAGGTTTAGCTTTAGGTCAAAAATTGTGATTAATTGATCAGGTGATTGACCTTTATTGATGACAATGTAGATATCAGATTCTCAGATGCGAAGCTGTACAGATCTTTGTTTCATATTGTTTTCTATTAAATATATCGTGGTCTTTGTTTTTGTGATAACTATTCACTTAAATTGAGAAAATTATAAACAGATTATACTTAAAATATTTAGCATTCTAGGCTATTCATTGTAAGAACTGAGCTTATAAACAAGGATTGCTCCGGTATACAGTTGTGGTCAGAAGTTTGCAAACACTTATGGGTAATGGCCAGTTATGAGCGTAAATGTCATGATAATTTTGGGCTTTTAAGGATTTCTTTGAACTGTTCCTTTTCCAGGGTAGAATGATTGTATAGCATGCTTCTTTAATGACTTTAAATAAAAAAAGGGGCAAAAGTTTGAATTTATTTTGGATTTTCTCAAATCCACATAGAATGGAGAGAATATGCATATATATGTATGTATATATATATATATATATATATATATATATATATATATATATATATATATATATATATATATATATATATATATATATAATGAGAGAGAGACTCAAATATATACATATACTCACTTAAATTTTTTAATAAGTGGTGCTGGTTCTACGGTGTCTTTGATTGTGACATGGTGAAGGTTTATTAGTGTAATCGTTGTCCACACATAGTTTGAAAACCTAAAAGTCATCATAAAAGGACAAAATTAATTAAGTAGAAAAAAATTACCATCAGTATTGGCCCAGAATTTCACAAAGGTCCCTCCCTAATTTGAACTGATTAATTTTACGTCAGCACTGCAGGAACCACACCTTCTTTAGTCACTATCAACCACAATTACTAAAGTAATCGATCAAAACCAACAAGTAGCCTCTATTAGTGACACAGTCTGAGACTGCTGATGCAAACATATCACACTTTTTAAAGTACCGAGTTTCACTTACATGTGCCATGTATATTGTAAATCCTGCTGTACTTCATAATTTACCCTTAGTATGTAAACTCTCCCATCACAACTACTACCAGTGCTCAGTGGGGATATTTCTAAACTGTTGATGTCATACAGCTGGGGATGTAAGCGACAATACTTGACCCTTTGTTCAAGTGGTTTCTTTTCAGTGGCCTAGTTTAAGGAGGAGATGGGTGATGTTAGTATTCATGTCCCCATCCTGGGAGAGGAAGCCTGCTGAGAAGAGGGAGAGGCCCAGGCTGGGGTGAGAGTCTCTTCCCATGGACAGCACATGACCAAATGAAGGAAAGGTATTTATTTTGGCACCATAACAGGAGAGGCAGAGCTGCTCCCAAATGTGCAGTAGGTGTCAATGGGATAGAAAAGGAATGCAGATGAGGAGGACTGGAGACATATTTGCATGTATACCAGTTGGCTCAAGTGTGAAACCCTGAACATGAAGGAGTGCTGCTGTGTGGAGTCATGATAAAGGAATTTAATGTTGGACAGAATGCCAGCTGGCGAGCTGTGTCACACTTCAGAGTCTGGATCCTCCAAAAGACGCAGGCCACAAAAGGCCCTTCAGAGGACTGTCTTCAAAAGAGATGGTGGAGCCTCACGGGGACCAAAACTAAGGGTGGGATCAGGCAGTCGATGAAAAATATGCCAGTTTATCTCCAGTCTGATGTTTTGGTTTTTTTTTGTTTTTTTTTTAATGCTCTGCAAAGTTTAAATACCAGTGGTAAACTGGTAAAATTCTACTTTACAAAAAAATACCCTGCCTAAAGCGACTCATATCTCAGTTGAAAATAAAGTTCTCAGGGCTGCTCAGAATACATTAGCTGTGCTCTTCAAAAGTCATTCCTTGTCATTCTGGTACAGCGAGTTTGGTCCATAAATGTACAGAGCTGTACACAACTGGTGTGTCATA